>MU769235.1:0-39615 GCA_026770625.1 Nicotiana glauca
CTTAACAAAAGAACGAGATGAGCCTCGCCGCATGAAAACACCTAAATGCGGGGCCCTCGACAATAGCTTATGAATCCTTAGACTTGGAAGAACCGTTTAGTAAATATCATGGTTCTTCCCAAAGTTAATAAGTGCGTAGAGTCTTTTAGGCGCGAATAATAAATATCAAACCAGGGCGCACATTTATGTGACCCAAATCTAAATCTCAACGAAATCGGAATGTGTTGAAGGCCACAGGCGTACTGGTGCGGTGTGGTCCGAAATACATTCCCATGACGTTGCAAATTCTCTTAAAAAAATGATAAATAAATAAAAGCAATTTATGAGTTTTTTTTTAAACAATAATGAGACGAGCCTCGCCAAATAACATACAAGTTGCGGGGCCCTCAGTAGGAGGTTACTTTAAATACTTAGATTCCGGGACGCGCCGTTTAGCTAATTTTACGGCCTTCTCAAAATAACAATACGATAGTCGCTTTAGGCACGCCTTTAATAAATTATTTTCCTAAACTCGGGTGTACATTTATGTAACCCAAATCCAAATCTCAACGAAGTCAAAAATGTGTTAAAGGCCACAGGCGTATTGGTATGGTGTGATCCGAAACGCATTTTCGCGGCGTTGCAAGTCTTTGTAAAAAAAATAATAATAATATTAAAAGCAATAAAAGTTAAAATTTATACATAAGTTAAAGTATCCTTAAAAATCAGATAATTAAGTCAAATATAACAGTTGGGCGACCGTGCTAGAACTACGGAACTCGGGAATGCCTAACACCTTCTTCCGGATTAACAGAATTCCTTATCCGGATTTTTGGTTCGCGGACCGTTAAATAGAGTCAAACCTTTCCTCGATTCGGGATTCAACCGGTGACTTGGGACACCATAAATCTCCCAAGTGGCAACTCTGAATTAAACAAATAAATCCCGTTTCGATTGTCCTTTAATTGGAAAAACTCCTTTCTACCACGCCCTTCGCGGGGTGCGGTAGCGCCAAAAGGAGGTGTGACAATCAGCCACCACATTGTCCTTCCTATGATGGTACAAAATGATGATGTCATAATCCTTAAGCAACTCTAACCACCTCCTCTGATGCAAATTAAGATCCTTCTACTTGAACAAATACTGCAAGCTCCGATAATCAGCGTAGATCTCACAAGGGACACCGTACAAATGGTGCCTCCAAATCTTAAAGGCTTGAACAATAGCAGCTAACTCAAGTCGTGGACATGATAGTTCTTTTCATGCACCTTCAGATATATAGAAGCGTAGGCAATCACCCTACGGTCCTGCATCAATATCGTGCCAAGGACAACTCGCGACTTAACATAATAAACTATATAAAACCCCGATCCTGAAGGCAATACATATACTGGGGCTGTAATCAAAGCTGTCTTGAGCTTTTGAAAGCTCTCCTCACACTCATCCGCAACCTGAACAGAGCACCCTTCTGGGTTAGCCTGGTCATAGGTGCTGCGATAAATGAAAATCCCTCAATAAATCGATGGTAATAACCTGCCAAACCAAGAAAGCTCCAGATCTATGTAGCTGAAGACGGTCTGGGCCAACTCTGCACTGCCTCTACCTTCTTCGGATCTACCGTAATCCCTTCACTCCATACTACGTGACCCAAAAATGCCAATGAATCCAACCAGAACTCACATTTTGAGAACTTTGCATATTATTTCTTCTCTCTCAAGGTCTGAAGCACAGTCCTCAGGTGTTGCTCATGATCCTCTCGACTCCGGAAGTACACCGGAATGTCGTCAATAAAGACAATGACGAACGAGTCAAGATAAGGCCGAAATACACTGTGCATCAAATGCATAAATGTTGTTGGGGACGTTGGTCAGCCCAAATGACATAACAAGGAACATGTAATGACCATACCAAGTCTTGAAAGCATGTCTTCGGGATATCTGTATCCCAAATCTTCAGTTGATGATAACCTGAATGCAAGTCAATCTTGGAAAACACTCAGGCGACCTGTAGCTAGTCAAATAGGTCATCAATACGAGGCAAAGAATATCGGTTCTTCACTATAACTTTGTTTAACTAGCAATAATCGATGCACATATGCATAGAAACATTCTTTTTCTTCACAAACAAAACAGTAGCACCCCAAGGTAACACACTAGGCTGAATGAAGCCCTTATCAAGCAATTCCGGTAAATGTTCCTTCAACTCGGGAGGGGCCATACGATAAGGAGAAATGGAGATAGGATGAGTTCCCGACAACAAATCAATGCCAAAATCAATATCTCTATCGGGCGGCATGCCTAGAAGATCAGTTGAAAACACGTCGGGGAAATCCCTCACTACTGGGATTGACTCAACTATAAGGGTATCAATACATACACTCTCACATAGGATAGATACGCGTCTCACCCCTTCTCAACTATTCGTCGAGCTTTGAGAAATGAAATAACTCCGCTGGGGTTGTAATCTAAGGTACCTCTCCACTTTAATCACGTTACACCTGGCATAGCCAGCGTCACGGTCTTGGTGTGACAATCAAGAATAACATATTGGGGCAACAACCAGTCCATGCCCAAGATAACATCAAAATCTACCATGTTGAGAAATAATAAATTGGCTCTGGTCTCAAAACCACTAAGAGTAATCAAACACAACCGATACACGCGGTCCACAACATGAGAATCTCCCATGGGAGTAGACACATTGATAGAGGAACTCAAAGAATCCCGACATATGCCTAAATGTGGGGCAAAATAATATGACACATAAGAATAAGTGGATCCTGGATCGAATAGAACCAATGCATCTCTATGATAGACCGGAATAATATATGTAATGACATAATCGAAAGCAAAAACCTATGTACGAACAGGAAGGGCATAGTATCTGGCCTGACCTCCCCCTCTAGGGCAACCTCTACCACCCGACCTCCACCTCGGGCTGGCTGAGCAGGTGAGGTGGCAGTTAGTGTTGTAATCATAGCCTGAGAACCCTGTGGAGCACGCTATTGCTGAGAAGTATGTGGAGGTTCACCCCTCATAAGTCTGGGGCAATTCCTCACCACATGATGAGTGTCGCCACACTTAAAACAAGCTCTGGGAGGACATGGCAGCTATGGCTGGTTTGGGCCAGGTCTACTGAATTGACCGCTAAAAACACCTAGTGCAGGAGGCACACTAGATACTGGAGGTGCTAATAAGGCTCCTGAGGTCCAGGAAGAGCTGAAATACCACTGTTGGCTGGAAGATCTAGATGAATGGGGTGAATCACATAGCCCCTACCATGACAAACTACAGCTAGGGCACGGGCACTAGAATAATGGCTCGACTCTCGAGAGCTCTTGGCCTCTCTCTCCTCCCTATCCCGAGCAACCATGCCCTCCACTCTTCTAGAAATACTCACCACTTGCTGAGACGAGATATCCATCTCTAACTCTAGGTCCATGCTAGTCCCGATGTTGGGAATGAGTCACTCAATAAACCGTCGGACCCTCTCTCGAACTGTAGAAACCAAGGTCGGTGCATGTCAAGCCAAGTCATTGAAATAGACTGCATACTCTAAAATAGTCATAGCACCCTAGCGCAAATGCTCAAACTCTGCGTGCCATGCATCCCTAAGGCTCTGTGGAATATACTCTCTCAAAAACGTATCCGAGAATTGAGTCCATGTAAGGGAAGATGCCTCAGGTGGACTGTTCAACTCACACGTATGCCACCACTGATAGGCTGCTCCTTGAAGCTGAATGCCAGTGAAAGAAAACCCCACTCGTCTCTGCTATGCCCATGGTACATAGGATACGATGGCACTCCTCCAGAAATCTCTGAGCATCCTCTGATGCTAGACTACTGAATGTAGAAGGGTCGTACTTCTTGTACCTCTCAAACCTATGCCCCCTCCTCTGAATTTACTGCCCTACCCTCAGGCTGAGCTGGGGCTACAGGTGGTACCGATATAACCTCTGGAATCTGATCAACCTGAACCCGCTGCTTTAGGGTGTGGGCGGCGGGAGTCTATGCTCCTCCCCCGGCCTAAGATATGGCTGCAGCAAGGGGAATCAACCCTGCCTGAGCTAGAGTGTTGTACATGCTCATGAACTATGCAAGGGTCTCCTGAAGAGCTGGTTTAGTAGTAGTAGGCGTATCAGGTGCCTGTGCTCCGACTGGAGCTATTGGTGGCTCCTCTATAATAGCTCGCTTGGGTGCTCTAGCTGCACCACATGTATGTCATAAGACTCTACCCCGGCACTGGCTTCGGGTGGCTCTACTAGAGGGTACAGGTGTCTGGTCATCTACGGATGCATGTGTCCTCACCATCTGTGAGAGAATAAATGATAGAAGTTCAGAATTTCGAAGTCAATAATCTCGCACGACAAGGAATCAAATGAAGTGGAATTTTCCTAACAGTTTCATAGACTCCCGAAGATAAATACAGACGTCTCTATACCGATCCATGAGACTCTAATAAACCGGATGTGACTCACGACTCTTATGAACCTAGAGCTTTGATACCAAACTTGTCATGACCCAAGTTCTCCCTCCATGAACCATCGTGACGGAACCTAGTCTCTACGACTAGGTAAGCCTAACACTTTGCGTAAATGAAATAAAAGCATGAACATTAACTACTAATAGTAACAAGTATCTAAGAAGAAGTCGAATGCCACTCGGCATATACAATTATCACCTCTAAAATGTGCCAAACAATTTTCAAAACCCAAAATACCATAAGCCACAAGCTACTAAGAAGTCTTAACTGTTCTATACATCATTTCTGTAGATAGAAGGAAAAATGAGCATAGAGGAATATAGGGGGACTCCGAGGATCTGCGGGCGTGGGCAGATGTACCTTGAAGTCTCCAATAAGCAGCACCGACTGCAACTAGTGATGAGGCTGGTAAAATGAACCTAGATTTGCACACGAAAAATATGTGCAAGAAAGGGCATGAGTAAACCACAATGGTACCCAATAAGTGCCAAAACTAACCTCGGTCAAGTAGTGACGAGCTCAGGTCAGGGCCCTACTGCTATAAATATAATGAAATAAGACAGAATGAGATACTACAGTTAAAATAAATATGGAAATCTTAGAGGAATATAATCATAAAAGACAACAGCTCAGAATATAGAGATAACAACATGGGATCTCCCAAGATACTCTCCCGTAGTCCCAAATGTAAATGTGCAGGGGGATCTCCCGGAATAACATTGCGAGCACATAATTTTTTTCCTATATGAATTACTCCCAGAAATTCAAAACAAAATAATTGTTTTCAGTATTTACAATATTGTGTATTTTGTGACATTTTATGTTAGTTGTTTGCATTTTGTCTGTGCATGTCAATTTTGAAAAAAAAAGTGTGTTGCATGTGCATTTAGGAGTCAATATTGCATTTTAAGAATTATTTAGTAATCAGTTGTTCTATAAAATGGAAAATAAAAAAATAGTTAATTTGCACTTTTAATGTTAGATTTGATTTACGAATAGTTTTTTCGTTAATTTGCTTTTAATTATTTGTGTTCATTACCATTTTAGGTTTAATTAAGTTTTTTTAGTTAGTTAATTTAGCTCTAGGAATTAATTTTGATTTTAGTTAAATCTTGAAGAAAAGAAAAACAAGAAAAGAAAAGGGAATTTTGAAATAAAATGAAGAGAAGAGGAGAATTGGGCATATTTGAATTAAAACATCCCTAGCCCAAACGGATCCCACCCAAAACCAAACAGACCCAGCCCAAAACCTATTCCCAACCCGGTCCCTTTCCCCATACTAAACGACGTCGTTTAGGGCATTTTGATCCTGACCGTCGAGGATCTTTGATCCTACAGCTCAGAACTAAGGGTTCTTAAGTATAAATATGTCCAAACGTTACCTCCCCCTCGACCCCTTACCTCTCGTCTCTCTCACACCTAACATAGAGACTTTGATGCCACCGTCCTCCGCTGCCTGCCGGCTGCGGCGATTTTCTACCCTACCCCAAATTTACACCATGTGTTCCTCTTCACCTTCCCAGTCCGGATCCAAGCTCCGTTTTTCTCAAATCCCCTCCAAACCCATCAAATATCCAAAACCCTAACACCGCCTCCACCACGACGGCGCCGCCTCCCAAACCTCCCCAAATCACACCCCAGACTCTCTTCACCTCCCTCTTCTCAAACCCCTAACTGGTTTCCTTCGAATCTCGCCCAAAGTTCTCGAATTTTAAATCGAAGATGGACAGAACCCTAGGCGTCGAAGTTGTTTGAATTCTTCCCAATTCTTTGAGCCCAGAGATCGACTTGAGTCACAAAATGATGCTTCCGTTTGTTCTTAGCCAAGAACAAATGTCTAACATCATTTTGAGACTCGAATCGGAATCCAGCCCCTGTTCAAGCCGTATATAGGTAATTTTCGGTTTATTTCTTCTTTTATTTGAATTCCTTGTTTTTAACATTAGTATTCTATTAATCCATTCATGTTTTATTTATGTTTTATTTTTATTTTTGTGTCAGTAATTAGTATTCTAGGTTTTGAAGTGTAGTTGGCTTAAGTTTTTTATTTCTTCTCTATTCGTATCGATGTTAGTTTAAATTCATGATTCAGTGTTATTGATTAACTTTTACTTGTTCTCTTAGATTCATGTTTATTTGATAATTACCAATAATAGATTAAGTTGAACTGTTAGGGATTAATTTAGGATTAAAATAGGTGTAGTTTAATTTGGTTAATTGTTTGGATATAGCTGAATACTCCATGGCCTTATTAGTTAACCATGGTCATGTTGACCAAGTTAGAAGGGGTTGGGGGGTTAGGTTTAATTAGGTTAGTAGTTTCAAAAATAATTCAGGGGTAGTATAGGCATTTTACAATGAAGGAATTTTTTGGTACTGAATTGAGAAGCCCCTGGAAACTTCTAGGTTAGGGATGTGAATTGCAATTTCTGGTTTTAATAGCATTTACTTGGGTAGCGAAGCAGGAATTGAGGGGAAAACTTAGTTAAAATAAATGTTCAAAAGGGGTGAGGGGTAAATAACTAAATCTGAAGTTTGCCCTATTGCCTTGCATATAAAGGCATGCCTTCTTGACTTGAACATTCTGAAAGACCTTAGATATCCAAGAGCTGAAAATCTGGAAAAAAATCAAACGGCTGCATTATTTCTTCTACTGTTTCATTGATTATTTTGGTAGTTTGGTTACTATTTAATTTCTGAAGAACTGTTTAATCATCTGGGGTTAGAAATGGTTTGAGTTTGGGTTTATGAAAGTTTGGGTTGAGATTTGCTGGATTACAGCTTGATTGAAATTGGTTCTGGATTGCTATGCATCATTTCAATTTAAAAACTGGTTCTCATTGTTCATTGCTGCTGTGAGGTGAAGTTCTGACCCCTGACCATCTTCCTTCCTTATTTTGACTGTTGTATTCAGGTACACGATTTTGTAACCCTCTTGGGTGTGAGACGAAGAAATGGAATGAAATGAGAGATTGAAGCACTGTGTCATATTATGTTATCTATTATACTATTCTTCTTCTTCATGTTTGTATGTTGATCATTCTGATTCAGTTGGTTTGGCTTTTTTCATTGTTAGATTAGCTAGTTTACTGCTTTATAATTGAGATATGGACTATGAGGCAAAGACTTGATCTAACAAGGATCAACCGTAATAGTTGTAGTTTATTGTTCTCGTGACAGTTAGCTTTCATGATTGTGGTAGTTTGTTTTAGATTAATCTCTTCTATTGGATTGTTTAGCTTGTGAATAAGATTAATATGTATTCTTATAGTTGGCTTTTCTTTAGTTATTTCTCTTTAAGTCTGATTTGTTTCTAGGTTCTTAAGGCACTAAGTTAAATGTAATTAAGTTCTAAAGGTTATTTCTACATATCATGCGTGTTAGTTAGATGACATACTATTGATGTACCTGTAACTTAAGTTAAAAGAAAATCTGATTTCCTTTTCTATCTGTTATTTGGTTGGAGCAGGTAAATAGGCAGAATAATCTGAAAGCAAATTTCATAATATGTTCTTCAGTTTCGTTTTTAGCAGCCTTAATAGCTTTGATGTTATATTTGAATTCTGAAAATGACCATCTAATTGGTTAATTCCTATAAGTTTAATATTCCCAGTATGAGTGGTTTTCCTATAAATGTGGCTGACTTAAATGGCTTTAGTTAAACCCAGCAGTATTTCTGTGATTCATAACTATAGATGTAATTATCTGTTGGTTCAAAATCAGGCTAGGGGAATCTGTAAAAATACTTTGAGCATTTTCTATCATTGTCCGGGCTCGATCCGTGCCTCTCTTGTACTAAGCCTAACGTGCCATGTCTGGGATGGGCTTTTCACTTGGGCCTAGGCATAATTTGCCAAAGGGGCTCGACATCTGGAAGTCCCAACGATTTCTTGGGCCTTTGGGGCCACTCATTAGGCTAAGTTTGATTCTAAGAATGAAATAAATAGCTTCCTTTGATTTCAATTTCTTACTCAAAATTTCAGTTTTAATTAGCATTAATTGTTATTTCATTAGATTCTTAACCATTCTTGGGTCTCTAGTTAAAATAAATTGAGGCGGGTCATATTTGGCAACAATTCATTTATGGCATTCGAAGAACCTAGTTAGAACTTTAGTTCTTTCTTTTGAAATTGGAATTGAGGCGCGCAATGCCAAACAAAATGACAAATGCATGGCCCTCATTTAATTAATCTCGTATTGAGCCTTAGAATTCGAGGCGTGCCATTTAGCAAATTTAATGGCCCTCGCAAAGTGCAAACGCGTAGTTGCTTTAGGCGCGTGTTTAATAATATTACTTTTCTAAATTCGAGTGCGCATTTATGTGACCAAATCCAAATCTCAACGAGGTTAAAATATGTCAAAAATCATGGGTGCATTTATGTGACGTGGTTCGAGACGTGTTTTAACGAAGTTGCAATTCTCTTTAAAAATATAAATAAGAGCGGTTAAAAGGTTAAAATTTGCACATAGGTTCATAATTATTTAAAATCAGATAATTTAAGCCGAATATGACAGTTGAGCAACCGTTCTAGAACCACGAAATCCGGGAATGCCTAATACCTTCTCCCGGGTTAACAGAATTCCTTACTCGGATTTTTGGTTCGCGGACTGTTAAACAGAGTCATTCTTTTCCTCGATTCGAGATTCTAAACCGGTGACTTGGGACACCATTAATCTCCCAAGTGGCGACTGTGAATATTTAATAATAATCCCGTTTCGGTTGTCCTTTAATTGAAAAAAATTCCCTTTATTATACCCTTCTAGGGGTATAGTAAGAAAAAAGAGGTGTGACAACCATTTGTAGTCCCAAAGTAAATATGCAGTGCCGGGAGATCTCCCGAAATACCGTTCCGTAGTCCCAAAGTAAATTTGCAGTACAGGGGATTTCACGGAATACTGTTACATAGTCCAAAGTAAATATGCAGCTCAAACAATAGAATTACAACTATAACACGGAATCCTACGATTTAGACTAAGTACAAGTCAACAAAGAAGCAAGAAATTCACTAAGCATGTTGCACCGAGTTCAGGTAAGAAATTAAGACACGTAGTCATGCTCTTCTAACTAAAAAAGATAATTACATATGCTAGTGTAGTTCCGTTAAAGGAAAATAAATATTTTAATTAACGAAAACGGAGTTTTTCAACAAATAGCTCGTGTACACACTCGTCACTTCACGTACACGGCGCTCATATATCAATCGGTACCAAACCTATGGAGAGTTCCCCCACACAAGGTTAGGAAAACCACTTACCTCAAACCACGCTCAATCAATCAGTCACAATGCTCTATCCATGAATATCCAACACCGAATGGCCCAAATCCCAAAGTTCTCTCGGAAAATCCCTCAAAGAATCGCCAATTTCCGAGCTCCCAAGTCCAAAAATGAAGAATGTATTCAAACTCTTGAAACTCTCTCTTTTTTGCCCAGCAAACTCACTTCTGCGAGCCCACAACCGCACCTGCAGGAAAGACATTGTAGGTGCGGAATTCACTCATGAAGGTTTGATACGCATCTACGGAAAATGGGGCCACACCTGCTTGCGCGCTCCTGCGAAATCTGTCCGCTTCTGCGGTCCTATGCCGCATCAGCGATTCCTTAAGCGCATCTACGGGCATCGCAGATGCGATACTACCCTCGCACATGCGATCCTTGGCCAAGTATCCAAACTTTGCATCTGCACCCTCTGCTCCGCATGCGTGATCCCGCACCTAGGGTCTCCCCATCGCAGGTGCAAAAATATCAGAAGCCTGGTCACTTCAGCAACTACACAACTTTAGTCTTTGATTCGTCAAGCATCTGAAACTCACCCGAGGCCCCTGGGACCTCAACCAAACATACCAACCATTCCTGAACCACCATACGAACTTAGTCGAGCCCTCAAATAACATCAAACAACGCTAAAATCACGAATCACCCTCCAATATAAACTTAATGAACTTGAAATTTTAAATTTCCACAACCGATGCTGAAACCTATCAAACCACGTTCGAATGACCACAAAATTTGCACACAAGTCATATTCAACACTAAGGACCTACTCCAATTTCGGAAACCGTATTCCGACCCCGCTATCAAAAATTCCACTACCGACCCAAAACTCCAAAAATTCGACTTTCACCATTTCAAGCCTAAATGAGTTACAGACCTCCAAAACACAATCCAGACACGCCCCTAAGCCCAAAATCACCCAACGGAGCTAATAGAATCGACACAACTTCATTTCAGAGTCGTCTTCACACAGTTCCGACTACGGTCCAAATTTTAAGACTTAAGCCTCTATTTAGGGACTAAGTGTCCCAAACACTTCCAAAAACCAAAACGAAACCTGCCGGCAAGTCACAATAGTAGAAACTGATTTATCGGGTCGACATTCATCTTAATTTCGGCCTTTATTTTCTTTCTTTGAAACGTTTGACCTGACCGGCTTGAAACTTGATTTGATTATCTAAGGAAGCCGAGCCAATTGAAAACTTTATTTTTTCAAACGAAGACTCTTCTTTTTAGGAAGACACATATGGGAAAAATAGTTAATAGAGGATCGGGGCTATAACTCTCAAAACGACCGGCCAGATTGTTACATTAGGATTATCCAAAAGGTTTCTTGTCTCATAAACAAATAACAACCAATCACTATTCACCTAAATCGGTCACAATCTTTATCAACTAACCAAAAATGAGTTTTCACCAACATTACCAACATTACCAACCTTACCATCATAACAATACTAAAACCATCTCAAAAATACAAAAAAGAAGTGCAATACTAGTAACTAGTCCAATATAACGAATGAATATTCATGACACTAATAAAAATGACTATGAAGCGACTCTAAAAGTTCAAAGAAAAGACATTAACAATAATTAAACTCTTCACTCCCGCGAACAATTGAGGGGCTCACCAAGAACATCAACTCGTGTACTATAATTGATGATCTCTCTCGCGTTAACTGCTGTCTTTGTAGAAAATAGCGGGGAGTGAGTCGCCAGCTCAGTGAATAATAACACTTAACTAGAACCATTTTTAATATGGGACAAGTCAGAAAATATGCTAGTATATTAAACAGAAAATATCATACGAATTCCCTTTCAGATACAATAAAAAATAATCAGTCTCATCTAATGTTTCCTAACAGAAATCAATTTAATAATTCGGTAATAAACTCGATAAACATTATGTGGTAGCAAATTTTTATGTTTGAGAGGTTTCCAGGAAATGATCATGTAATTTGTATTACTGTATGGACCCCTTAGTAAATAGAGCTAAATATAAATGTAGGTCCTTACTCGAGGGAAAACTGTAACTGTAACTTTATGCTAGTTCTACCTTCCCACTAGCGAGGGCTTTAACTGTAATTGGTAATCTGCAAATATAAAGTGCACTAGGTCTAACGAACTCGCAGCTACTGGATTCTTTAAAGTCTCCCCCCATTTATACTTTTTTTGTAAACAATAAATATTCACATGAAAGCATTTTCAAAATAGTACATGGCATATTAATTCTTATCAAATCATGTAATCTGATTTCGGTAACAGTAATCATATCTCAAGTAACAGTAAAACATTTCTAGTAACAGTGAGAACATTTTAAATAATTATCAACCTCTCAAGTAAACTATTGAGTACTATATTAAGTAAAGAATTTGTCCCACACGCAATTTCAAATATTCGATAACACATTTTGTTTTCAAAATAATGTATAAATCATGCAGGTTATGAAAATACGAATTGTGGTAAGATTACTACTCACATTACTCGTGCAGGAATACCAAACACCTCACCTCGAGAACTTTTTTCCACTTTTCAACTACTTACTTGTAACAAAATCAATCTATGTATTAACTTCGTGAATTACCAACATAATTGGTCCATCCCTATCACCTTTAATTAATTTCCCTATTTTTATTCCTCTGAAATATGACCATTGATTCTCTGCTAAGCAATTTAGTAGTACTCAATTGGATAGAAACTATAGTTCTCCGTTTTTCTTATATTTTTATTTGAATCTTTTTCTCACGTAGTACTTTACAAGTATTGCTAACCCGTATATTAGAGTTCTTGGTATAAGCTAATAGAATATATTCTTTTTCAATCTTCATAGGAAATCCATAATTATGCTAAATAAAAAAAACACCTTAATGAAATGCGAAACCAAATATTAATATAGTAATTTATCTCAAATTTGATAAAGATCAATATATATACCCATTTAAGTAAAAACAATACAACTACACAGTTTTTTTTTTCTTTACATGTGATTCTTTTCTACTCTAAGCAATGAGCCAAAATCAGAAAAAGACATTAATTTTTCCATAATAATTCTCATAAGTATTTGAATTTTCAGTACCAATATGATGTTCTTGAATCAGAGAAAAAGACCAAGAACATTATTGAGAGAGATCTGAAACAATAACAGCTTCTTGCTTCTCTATTTTAGTTGTTTGAGTATATATGCTTAGAATGCTTGTTTGATAAAAATTCTATTGCACAAAATTCTTGGTAGCTTTCTCTATTTCGCATGAGCTCTAAAGCTCTGTTAAAGTTTTTTCAATTTTTGATTCAATAATTTCATTCCTAAAAGATTAAAGATCCTAATAACTTTTTTATGGAAAGATCCTAAAGATTAGATTAAAGATCCTAATAGACAAGAGGGGTTGCTCTGATGGTAAGCAACCCCCACTTCCAACCGAGAGGTTGTGAGTTCGAGTCTCCCCAAGAGCAAGGTGGGAAGTTCTTTAAGGGAAGGATGCCGGGGTCTATTTGGAAACAGCTTCTCTACCTCAGGGTAGGGGTAAGGTCTTATACTGGGTTGTTGTTGTTGTAATAACTTTTTTCTTTTGATTTATTTTCCCTTGTCTGATATAGTAATCAACAATACAATTTTATTTTATTTTCATCACATAATACTTAATAAGTAGTTAGTATCCTTACACTAGAGTGTTTGTTATACCTTATGAAATATTTATTCATCTAATAAGTAATAAGAATTCCTAACAGCTATACAAAATACATTAAGTTCCCTTTTCTTGTTTTTGCCCTTAGTTAGAGAAACAATAACTGTTAATAGGCTTGGTATTGAGAAGATTCAATTTCTACCTTGTTCTTCTCCACAGAAAGAAATCCAAGGATGCATAGAAAATCTCTTGAATCAAGATTCACGGTATTGGGGCCTCAAACTTTGAACTAACTGATACTAAAGTTTCCTTCTCTGCTAGAAAGATTTTTTTTTTCTGAGCTTCTATTTCAATCACAGCATATGCTGCATTCCCTTCCACCAAAATCCCTTTAGCTTTTGTTTTATTATTTCTCCTAATGCCCTATCACTGTGAGTTAAGGCCCATTAAATGCTCTTTTTTATTTTTTATTAGTTGTTCTCTTCATTTTTTTTTTTTTTTGCAATTTACTTAATTACCCATATTTTTAATGAGAGGTATTACATTCCGTCTTAAATTATTTGTCGGGGTTTCTAAAAATAGTTGTGTCAAATTAATTTTTATTTTACAAGTTCAAGAGTAAATTAATTTTTTTTCCTATTCTAACCTTAATTATAAGTAGTTATTAAATGAAGAGATATTATATTTTAAGGCATAAATAAAGGTAAAATAGTCAAAAACTTTCTTATTTGATATTTTTAAGGGGTGTGTAAAAGAAAAACACGATACATAATTTGAGATAGAGGAAATATGTAATGAAGAGCCTTACTTAAGTGCTTTAGTGGGCATTTGGACATAAGAATTGTAAAATTCCAAAAAAAAAAAAAATTTAAAAATTCAAGTGAAAATAGCATTTGAAAATTAGAGTTATGTCTGGATATGAATATAATTTTGGTTGTTTTTGAAGTTTTGTGATTGATCTGAGTGAAAATTTTGAAAAATAACTTTGTAAAGCTTTTTAAATTTTCGAAATTTTTTAAAATTGATATTCAAGTGAAAAATGAAAATTTTATGGCCAAATATTGATTTTAAAAAAAAAAAAAAGTGATTGTTTTTCAAAAAAAGTAAAAAATTCTTATGCCCAGAAGGGCTCTTAGTAATTTTTGAAAAACAAGAAGAGTTGACCTTAGTATGTATGATCTCGATTCTGAAGGAAACATCTTTTCTATATATTCATTTGATTTAATGTCAGATACACCGCATTCCAACCAACTCCATACTCCTCCTCTCTCTCAAAATACAGTAATGGATGTTCCCTTGGAAACATTTATTTCCGAATACATGCGGAGCACAAAGGATCCCGACTCCCTTGCTATTAAGCTTTCTATCTTTATCGACTCTTCTGACATTGATTCCCGTGAAAAGTGTGCTGTCTTCCTTAGGAAGTTGCTTACTTCTGATAATGACTTCTTCACTTGGTGGAATCTAAGTGAGTCAACTCAATCCACCATCAAAACTATTCTCCTTGAGCGTATTTCTATTGAAGAATCTGAATCCATCCTCAAACACCTCGGTGACACTGTTTCGGGTCTAGCAGCTTCACTTCTCCCACGTAACAACTGGCCTGAACTGTTGCCATTCTTGTATCAATGTCTTGTTTCATCTTCATACAAGTTAATAGAGTCAGCTTCCTATATATTTGGGCAACTAGCTCACGACCTAGGCGATACAGTAGTCCCTTGGGTAAAACATGTGCACTCACGGTTACTTAATACACTAAATGATGATACCCTCGATCTTGATTATAGGATTGCGGGCATGATTGCTGCGATCACCTTCATTCAACTTCAATGCGCATCAAAGTCAAATCAAAAGGAGCGGTTTCAGGAGCTATTGCCAGCTCTACTGAAGAGGTTGACTGATACATTGAGCAACAGTGATGAGGAGGTCGCAGCACACGACGTGCTGAAACTTTTCATGAAGTTTGCGAAGTATGAGCCTAGGTTCTTGAGGAGGCAGCTAATGGATGTGGTGTCTACCATGTTTGAGATAGCAGAGGATGAGAGTTTGAAAGAGGCGACGAGGCACTTGGCAATTGAATTTTTGTTAACTCTGGTTGAGACGAGAAAGAGGGCCCCAGGTATGATGAAGAGGCTGCCCTTGTTTATTAGCAGATGTTTTGCATTGTTATTGAAGTTATTACTAGATGTTAAGGATGACCCTGCTTGGCATAGTATCGAGATCATGAAAGATGATACAGGGGAAACAAGTAACTTCAGATTTGGTAAAGAGTGTTTAGATAGGTTTTCTCGTGCATTAGGAGGTAAATCTATTGCTCATATTGCCATAGAGCAGCTATGCACTTACTTGGATGCCTCAGAGTGGGAGAAGCGCCATGCAGCTATCTTTGCACTTGCTTTCATTGCTAAAGGTTGCTTAAAGGTACAACAATATATATCTTATTTCTGTATTTATAATGTCTATAGTTTGATTATAACAGATATTATTTCAACTCGTAGCGTTTAAGCTGTGGTTTTTGTTGGAAAACTGCTTAAATTTATAAGATAGTTTGTCCTCGTCCTATTAATTTACCAGAATACTTTATATTATGTTTATTGTTTAAAGTCATCTCTTAGATTTTGTTTTCTCTTAGGCGGTTACCTTGGAATCATGGCTTCTTTCCTATTACAGGTGATGAATAAGAATCTGGAGCAGGTGGTTGATATGGTTCTTAATTGTTTTGAAGATTCTCATCCTCGAGTCAGATGGGCTGCTTGTAGGGCAATTTCCTCATTGTTGATTGACTTCCGTCCAGATATGCAAGAACGATATCATAACAAAATATTCCTTGCATTAACTGCAGCTATGGATGATTTTCATCCACAAGTGCAGGTCTGTCCTATGTGTTATGTACAATTTAAGGATGCTGCAAGTGTTCCCAAAGAACAATGTCAAACTAAAAATAGATTAGATTATCATTGATACATGAAACAACCAGCAAAATTCTTTCCTAACTGCACCTTTACAAGGGGGTTGCATATATCATACAATCAAAATCTTTGACCTTGCCTAGGTTTAATATGCCAACTAATTTGATCTTTTTACTTTCTTTTGGCATTTCTATAGGCATCTTCCACTAGAGCTCTCTGCTTCTTCTGTTTGTTCGGCAACCCAGAAACTTCAATATCTTACCTAGATGGAATAGTTAGCAGACTGCTTGTACTTCTACAGGTGCGCGAATATAGAGGCAACAAATTGTAGGTACTTCACTGCTGACAAGTGCAAGAGATTAATGATGTCTTTTTCGGCCTTTTGTTGCTTGAAATGCAGAATGACAAACCAATAGTCCAACAACAAGCATTAACTGCAATAACTAGTATATCTCATTCTGTTAAGGTATTAACTGGTGCATTTCTTTTTTACTCAGTTCTATGTCTACTGATATCATGAAGGTTAATATTTTATACGTCAACAGGAGCACTTCGGAACCTACTATGACACTGTTATGTCACGCTTGAAAGCTGTCCTGAGGAACACAGATCTGAAATCTAATCTCATTCTTCAACCCGCAATAGAGTGCATAGGCTCTGTTGCGATGGCTGTTGGCAAAGAGAAATTTAGGGGAGACGAAAAGCAGGTTTTCTACCAATTATGCCATAGTATTGAAAACATATATTGATGCCATTGATTGAACACAAAAATTGATGCCATTGATTGAACGAGTATATTGACGCCATACTAATGGGATACTGAACACATCTTCTTTGGTTCCATCTTGTCTCTGTGTGACCTATAGATTCAAGCCGTGAAAGCATCCACTAATGCTTGCATTAGGGTATGTTGTCTATATCACACCCTTGGGGTGCGGCCCTCCCGCGAACCCTGCATAAACACGGGATGCCTTGTGTACTAGGATGCCCTACTCATGGGATGCTGAACACGTATATTGATGCTATTGGTCGGGATTGCTTCGTTCTTGCTTTATTTGTTATGCTTTGGCAGATGGATTTACTTTAGTCAAACCATAGTATAGATTAATCTTGTTTAAGTTATTACATCTTTCAGCAATTTTTGTGCAGCTAAATAATGTCAGGGATACCTTTCTGCCTCTCCTGAAATTCTTTTTCTTGTCTTGGTATATGCTGGTGTGATATTTTCCTTTGGTCATTTCTCAACATAGAGCTTACTTTTTATTTATTTCCTTTCTGTTGTTGTCATTAAAGGTTATGGAAGTGCTTATGTCATTACAAGGAGCACAAGCGAAAGGGGATGGTCCTCTTATTAATTACTTGCTAATAGTATGTGTTAATCGCTTTATTTTAATATCAAAGTTTCTTTTCGGATTGTCCTCTCTTTATTTTCTTTATTTCGTTGCAGGCATATAGTAGAATTTTTCATTGCCTTGGACAGGATTTTCTTCCTTATATGAGTGCAGTCATGCCCTTTTTTATTCAATGTGCTCAACTTGAACCTGCTATGACCATCTCTACACTGTCGGGCTATGGAACTAATGAATTTGATGATAATAGGTAAACTTTTATCATTGAGGTTTGACTTCTCCCAAGTTCATTTAGGTTTCTTTTCTTTTGGTTGAGTTATATAGATGAACTATGTCGTGTATAAACAGGCATCCAAGGGTCTTATAAAGATCTGGGACTCTATTCCACCTATTGCTTAAGGTTTTAAGCTGGATGCTCAAATTCTTTCAAATAATATCAGAGCCATATTCTCACAGTTGTGTATCTACATTAGTGATAAACATGATGCTAACCAATAGGTATTGGATTAGCTAATCGATAGTATACAAGATATTCTTGCATTAACTGATGAATCTAGTAAGGATGTTGGCCAAAAGCTTGAACTACGGAGTAGCACTCTAGAGAGAAAGGATTCTATATATGATAAGTAATCCATCATCAAGCCTTTACTCACTATGTTTTGCACATGCTGCTGACTCAAAGTCTGAGTTGGATTGCCAAATCCGAATTTCAAATTCTTCCGATGCACCTGTTTCTGCCTTACCCAAGTTAATTAAATAATCACTTCTTCTGAATATGATTAATATTTGGTTCTTTCTTTGGATTAATGAAGTAGTAAGACTTCTGGGAGAGGTGGTTATTATGGAGTTCCTAGGATCTTACTTAAGCTTGCATCTTGCAGTATAGATAAAGTCAAGAAACAAGATGTTCTACGGGCGAAAGCTAGCAGCTGTGCTATGCTATGCCTTTGTGCTGAAATATTAAAGGAAGACTTCTACCCATGGATTTCTCAGGTTGACATGAATGATCACCTGCATGTTTTTCTTTTTCTCATGTGCTGCTGAGTGAAGTCAAATTAAACAAGTGACATCATTGGTGCATGAAACAGGCTGTTTCAATTTTTGTTCCGCTTCTGAAATTCTATACCTGCAATGATGTCAGGATATATGCTGTTAGAGGTGAGAATTCTCGTGATTTCATATGGTTTCTTTGTTTTCATGTTAATTTTCCTGTTGCTGAAGCAAATTTCTAATTTTTGTTGTCTAAGCCATGTCCCTCCTGTTGAGTTCTGCGAAGCTGGCTGTTGAGAAAGGGATTTCTCAAGGTGTAAGTGAGTCATATTTCACAAAGTTGTCAGACTATATAGTACTGGCTTTGGTAGAGTCTTTGCATAAGGTTGTCTTAACATCAGTATATGTTGTTTCTTTCTTTCTTTTTCATTGGTTGGTAAATTTTTTAAGTTTCGTCGATTTGGATAAAGAGAAAGTGACACTTAATATGCTATCTCGCGTAGGAGCCTATAACAGAAATACGTGGAATCATGTTGTATGAATTGAATAATTGCCTGCAGGTTAGCAAGTTTTTTCCTATGATGGTGGTATATTTCTGTTTTACTTTTTATATTCCAATATGATCTAACTGTTGCCTATACATTCCCACACAATAAATAACTCCAATTTTTATGGTTACGTCGATATATGACTAAAGATCTAAACAAGACACTCATCCAAACTCATATAAGTTACTATATTCTATTAAAAGTAAAAGAAAGCTTAGTACAACTCTTGTATAGATTATTGTTATGTGTGTGAACACATGCACAATTAATACCTACAAATGCATGGTTGAACCATAATAAAATACTTAAAGTGGTGTTTGAATCAAATTTACTACAGATAAGCGTAATCACAGAAGTTCTTTTGGCATGACTAGGTAAGACTAGTGAATGACAGAATGATTATTAAGTTTTTATTAGATGGACTCCATAGAAAAACCTTATTTCAGCACATCCCTGTTAAGTCAACTTATGAATATTTTGGATGTTTTCTTAGTAGTTTCAAAGCAAGAGACAACAACAGTGGCAGAATGCCAGTAAAAATGGCGAAAGAAGTATTTCTGTTATAATGACCCTTTTGTAGTACACGTTTTCAGATATGTGTACCACTTCTCACTGAAAGTCAGGTTCGTAGCATCGTCAATGAGATAAAGCATGTCATTACAGAAAGTTCAAGTAGAAAACAAGAATTCACAGAGCAAGCTAAAACAGAAGACTTTGATGCTGAGGAAGCTGAATTATTGAGTGCAGAAAGAAAGCAAGAAGAAGAAGTTCTCAGCTGTGTATGTACTATATAAGAATAGACTTCAGACATTGAGCACACAATGTTGTCTTTCTACTAGCATCTCACTTCGAATCTACCATAATTCTCGAATCATACTATCTTTTTTATTAGGTTGGTGAAATATTGCGCACATTGATCATAGCTTTCAAGACTTCTTTCTTGCCTTTCCTTGACGAGTTGTCGCCATATTTATTACCTATGTGGGTAAGTTATAAACAATATCATCTTAACACTCTTGGTTGTTTATATCTTATTGCTTCCCACATTCAATTTTTCTTGCTTTTTGAAGGCCAAGGATAATACAACTAACGAGAGACGTATATCTATTCTCATCTTTGATTCTCTTGTGGAGGAGTGCCCTGAAGCAGCTCTAAAGTAGGTCTATATATTTGTATTGGGTTTTTTCTTAAATGGGTTCCCAAAATTGACAATTGTGTCATGTGAAAATTAGGTACTTCGATGTATGTCTTCCTTTAGTTTTGGAAGCAAGCAATGATGAAGACCCAAATGTTAGACAGGTTTGTACATCTTAGTGGTTGCAAAAGTTTTCAGTCAACCATTTCCTATTTGTGCTTAGTGCTTTCATTGATGTTTTGTTCAGACTGCTCTTTATGGACTTGGCCTTTGGGCGGAATATGGTCGGTCTTTTTTCCAACCTTTTGTTGGAGGTATGATATTGTTGAATGCGATGTTGAGATCCTTTTCATCACGGAGAAGGGAGTAAGAAGTGATATGTTTGTTGTGCTTATTTAATCTTTTGACCTGAACCAGAGGCTCTTTCAAGGATCTATGTAGTCCTTACGCATCTAAGGGCTCGTGAACCTGAAAATGAAAGTGCATATGATAATGCTGTCTCTACACTTGGTAAGATATATCAGTTTCATGGTGAAAGTATCGACTCAGCCCAGGTATATGTCCTTGTTTTTGGTAATGCATTCTTATCTTTTATTCTCTTGTTTTTATTTTGTTCTCCTAACTCTTAGATACCCCCAACTAATTCCTTCTACTAGTAATCACATGCGAAAAAGGAAGATATCCTGTAGTTTTTTGCAGACATGTATTCTGAGATTCTTTCTCCTTTCTCAGATGACACATTCATATACAAATTTCTAAGTTTTTTTGTCCTTACAACTATAAAGTATAGTTGAAGGTGGTTCAGTCAGTAGAAAAGGAACTTTAGACACTTTCATATGTTAAGGAAATTAACTGCAAATATTTGCTTCATGTGATTAGTGTGTTGTTTGCTAATATCTTTTGATAAGGTTTTGTTTCATTGTGAATGTGCTCATCCATTAAATTTTGGTAAAACATAATATTCTGGTCTGTATAGACGAAATGATGCTCCTCCAATGTAATTTTCCATAATTCTTATTCCAACTCATTTGGTAGGTTATTTCAGCTTGGTTGAATTGCCTGCCAATAAAAGCTGATTTGGTTGAAGCCAAACTTGTTCACGAACAGTTATGTTCAATGATTGAAAGGTACTGGATTCTTTTGGTCTAGTTTTATCCTCATTTACTCTTACTTTATTATTTCAAGTCTTGGTTTTGTTACCTCAACAATATTGGTCAAGTCTTGGTACTAGATTTATGCACAATATGATTTATCAAACTTCTTTACCTTGTTGTATAACCAAAAATGAGAACATTACTAATGGCAACATATGATTAGAAATGTCTTCCCCAGATAAACTTGTTTGTTTGCCAAACAAAACGTTTGAAGTAGCATATTAATAGTGTAGTAACTAGTTCAAGTTAAAGGATAGTGCAAGCTGCAGTAGTTTTGATATACTCTGGTATAACAAAAATTTCAATAGGTGGGTGAAACCAGTTAGTACAGATGATAATTGACTTCTCTGATGCCGCGATCCAACTTGAAGCATCTTGCTAGTAGTTGTTACTGTGTTTTCAGTAAGCAAATTAAACATTAACATGAAGTTCTTAAACTCTAATATGTCTCTCATGTATTAACGCCTTTTTAGTCTTCTAATATTAACCAATTTTCTCACTTGCAGGTCGGATAGAGAACTGCTAGGTCCCAACTACCAATACCTTTCAAAAGTTGTTTCAATTTTTGCAGAGGTTAGTTTGAAATCAAACTATTAGATGCTAGATTTAGTTGTTCATTTTTGATAAATATTTGTAAGAAAAGTATTAAAAACTTATGAAATTTGAAGAATTACATTTATCTGTATTTTGTTTTTGCCCTGTTTTCAAAGTATCAATTCAACTAACAGGTCTCTAGCCAGTCTCAGTATATTGTCGAAGGTAACCTTTTATGTATATGTAAATATTTGGTATTGACTGTTACTTCTTCCGTAGGTTCTATGTTCTGAAAAGGATCTTGTTACAAAAGAAACTTCGAATCGCATGATTAATGTATTAAGGCATCTTCAACAAACACTACCACCATCCACCATGGAATCAACATGGTCATATCTTTTGCCTCAACAGGAGATGGAATTGAAATCCATTCAATCAGCTGAAGAAGATACTATCTGATAACCAATTCAATGAACTTACTATTCCTGAATTTTTTTGTTGGATCATAACATTTTGACGGTCAATATTCCTCCAATGTAATTTTCCCCATGATTCTTATTCTGTGTCCTTTGGTAGGTTATTCCAGCTTGGTTGAATTTTTCGCCTATAAAAACTGAGTTGAGAAGCCAAAGCTTGTTCATAAAAAGTTGTGTACTGGATTGGTTTGCTCTAGTGTTTATCCTCATTTACTGTTTCAAGTTTTGATTCTATTACTTTAGTATTGGCCATCAAGGTTGCCTACAGGTGTATAGCATTCCTAGTAATTCAACTAATCTAATTATTTATTTGTTTTGCCAGTCCATTGGTTGGCACACTTGCTTTTGGCAATTGATTTTCATTACTTCATTACGTTGTTGTAATTGCAAAAAAGAATTTGTGTAGCTAATCTTGACCAGGACTTGCAACAGTTTGACATGAAAAATGCATTTCTTCGTGGAGATCTAGAAGAAGAGGTATATATGGAGATCCTTTCTGGATTTGATACTAGACAAAGTCAAGGAGAAGTATGTGCATTGAAGAAAGACTTATACGGACTAAAGCAATCTCCTAGAGCATGGTTTGACAGATTCAGCAAAGCAATGATCTTTTTCGATTACCGACAAAGCAATGTTGATCACACCCTCTTCATAAAACATCAAACGGATAAACTCACTCTTCTCATAGTTTATGTTGATGATATAGTAAAGATAGGAGATGACAAAGATGAGATGTCCCGATTTAAGAAGTTGTTGGCACATGAATTTGAGATCAAAGATCTAGGAAAATTGCACTACTTCTTGGGTATTGAGGTTGTTAGATCCAAAAGAAGAATCTTTATTTCTCAAAGGAAGTATATTCTGGATCTCTTGAAAGAAACATGTATGACTAGTTGCAAACCCGCAGATAAAAAGGGGGATTTAGCGGCAATTATTTTTGCAACAGTAAACTATTTGCCGCTAATTTATTCACGGAAGGCAAATATTAGCGGCCAATAAATATTAACAGGTAATTAGTATACTTTTAATGGCCATTCAAGATAATAGATGGTAAAACTATTATTATTACTTTTAATATTGCCTCCAGTTTTTTATTTTCCACTAAATCATCTTCCGCCTAAATCATCTCCAATTTTTATTTTCCACTAAATCATATCCCGCTTAAATCGCTCATTAAAAGCAATCATAAGTTATAAAGCGGAGTTGGAGTATCAATTGATAAGGAGAGATATCAGAGGCTAGCTGGAAGATTCATTTATCTCTCTCATACTAGACCAGATATCGCATATTCAGTTAGCCTGATGAGTCAATTTATGCATTATCCCCGAGATCCTCATATGCAAGTTGTCTTTTACATTTTGCGGTATCTGAAGTCTGCTCCAAGAAAATATCTACTTTTCTCCAAACATGGTCGCCTCCAAATAGAAGCCTTTAGAGATACAGATTGAGTTGGATCTCTAGATGACAAAAGATCAACATCCGATTACTGGACGCTAGTAGGTGGAAACTTGGTTACTTGGATAAATAAGAAGCAAAGTGTAGTTGCTAGATCAAGTGCGGAGGCAGAATATCGAGTTATGTCCCGGGATGTTTGCGAACTGCTTTGGCTACAAAAACTATTACACGAGTTGAGACTGTCTGAAAAAGAAAAACTTTCATTGTACTGTGGTAATAAGGCTGACATCAATATACCTCATAATCCAGTCCAATATAACCGAACAAAGCATGTGGAAAATGATCGACACCTTATTAAAGAAAAAGTTACAACTGGTGTCTTGAGTTTATTTCATGTGCCACCGGAAAAATAACTAACTTAATGTTTTTACCAAAGGTTTCGACAAGCAAACTTTTCATACTTTGTTGGAAGTTGAGCATGTGAGACATCTTTGCACCAACTCGAGGGGAAGTGTTAATTAGCATGATTCAAGAAGACCTGATTTAGAAGTAGCATGATTTCACGAGATTTGATTATATTTAAGAGATATGATTTGATTTGATAGTTGGATTGACTGTATATATATTTATTTTATTTTCTTAATTAGTATTAGGAGCTCTACATAAATTACCTTGCTCATGGGATGTAAACACAGATAGAAATACAATAAACCTTTTCTTCTTCTCAAATTCTACATATTGCTATAAGAAAATTTTTGTTTTCATTGTACACAGAAAATCTAGGCTGATTTTTTCTTGCTTTCTTTATTTTTTGCTTCTGTGACCATTACTATTCCTTAATATTTTTTAAAATCGTTTGAAGAAAAAAATCAAAAATCGTTTGAGAGAAAGTGGAATAAGTTTGGAAGGAAAAAGAAAAGGAGGGAAGAGAACATTTCTAAACTCTGGTTTTGCAGAATTGTCTTTAGAGGTATTTCAATTTACTCTGCATCCTACATGCATGTAGTAATTAGACATGGAGGTTGTTTTACGTAGTAATTTTCATTTGCTCAGGCCTGATTAAGACCATAGACCCGCTTCACTATGTAAGACCTTTTTTCTTGTGACTTTCTGATAATGATGAAAATTGCCTCTCTTTTTTTTAATAGTATTTTTGCATATTAATTCTTGTGAAAGTCATAGGAGATTACATAGTTTTTGCAGTGAAATATGTTCATTATGCATGTAGGAACGAATTTGATGATAAATGATCAAAAGATGACAATTTGACACAAAAAGGAAGAGATAGAAAGAATTGGGAGCTCGCCCAATCTCGTGCGTGCCAGGAAAATGGACGTGGAAAAGGAGAAAATTAAAGGCACAAAATAGCAAAATAAAGCAAAGGCACAAATCGATTCGCGAACTGAAAAGTTGCAAAAAGTTGAGTCTGCATCCATGGGCACGCGGCGCGCGAAGGCAGACGCAGATTCCATCTCTTCTATCAGAGATTGGCTTGTATTGGATGACCCTCCACCCTACCTAGGTCATGTAAATACATCCTAAAACGTAACTTTGGAGGAGGAGACACTACTTTAGAGTTACACAATATCTTTGGAGGCAAGAATATACTAGGATCGAGGAGGAAGATTTAACCACGAGTTTTTACTTTCTTCTTCCTATTTTCTATTATTAGTTATCAATTTTAGTATTGTATTTTCATATACTACTATAAGTAGCTAATTTATCATTTAGGGTTTTGATAAAACCTTTTGGGGGATGAATTTTGTTAAGTTTGAATATAATTTAGCTTGAATTTCTTTACTTGTTCAATTAAGTGCTTATTTCTGTTGACTGAATGGCCATCAATTGACTGTACCTATTTATTATGTATTGATTGGGAAATGGTACATATTTAAGTATTTGTTGAACAACATCACTCCTAACGTATATGAGAAATCAATACGGCATATTTAAAGGTGGGTTTAGGAATAACAGAGCCTTGATCTAGTCATAGTAAGCGGTAAGATTGTGTCAGCTAGCATAGTTCGGGAAAATATATCTAGTAAATTGTTGTAGTTGCTCGGAAGAAAATTACGACACCTGAAGTGCTCACGATCAGTAGAGCATAATTAAGCAAAATTATAGAAGACATAGCGGGAAGGATTCCGACAATTGGAGAAATCATAACCCTGGACCTCCTTAATCTTGTCTCCAACCCTTAGTATCTTTAGTTGTTAATATACTATTTTAATTTGTTAGTTAATTAGTCAGGCATAAACAGGGGCGGACCTAGCTTAGTGGTTGAGGGGTCACGTGACCCCGTTAGCCTCAGCAAAAATTATGTATATACATAAAATATATGTGTACTTATGTACGGGACCCCTTAAATATTTTAATGGTGCCCCCAAACAAAAAGCGATGGTTGGAAGAAGTGGTTGCTTTGGGCACTTAAATTCTCTCCTATGTTGTGGTGACGAGGGTTCAAAACCACCCGAAACTTTCCTCAATTTTTTCTCCTCTTTTTTTTTATTCTAGTTCTTTTAATATAATACAATTTTTATTTAATAGCAAATTACTTTATTTTTACTTTAATCTTCTTCTTTTTTTAATATTCAATTATAGTTTAGTACTAATACAAAATAGTCAACTTAATTAATTTTATTCTTTTTTTAATAAATTTCTTCCTTAAAATTGAAAGCCTCAAATTGTAACTTATCGCTCCACAAATAGAAAAATACAAATCTTCTGCCACAATCTTCTTTAACAACCACTCTGAATTGACAATGGAAACTAAGAGTTTGAGACTCTTCTTCAATTCTTTTAGTAATAACAATGGAAACTAAGAGTTTGAGACTCTTCTTCAATTCTTTTAGTAATAACATACTCTTAATCTTAATTTCTTTAGTCAGTCTTTGATAATTTTACGTTTGAACGTCCTATTGCGAAGAACTCTCTCTCTCTCCCGTTTAGTGCTTTTTTTTTTATATATAGAATTTTTGTTAATACTTGGATGATAAGTCATCATAATCATTAAGTTTCAAAGAGTTGCACGCTGAATTTTATCGCTGGCGATTAGCATGTACAGTGGTGCCCCCGTCATGCTCGAATCCTGGGTCCGCCTCTAGGCATAAGAATCTTAATGTTTACTAACTTAGGAATTGTTCTAGTTTGTCTTCTTGGTGATAGTGAACAGTTGTAGTCAAACTTTAGTTCTCTGAGAAATTTGACTCCAGAATCTTAGATCGGATAATATTTGCAGCGACCGTTTATCCTTTTTAGGACTAAAATTGGGCGTGATCACTTTCATGGACGCCCTTTAAGATATGAGATTCTGAACGCGATATTATTCTTATCAAATAATTTCTCTGTCCCAACTATGAGGAATACTTTTCTTTTTAATGTGGCCAAGAAAATGTTATATTTTATATGTATAAACAATGTAACAATAATGTTTTTATGAATGAGACGATGTATAATCACACAAGTGTATAAAGCTTGTTTTAGTCCAACTATTTCAATGCTATGTTCCCAATTTGTATGCTGCACACGTGCAGTGATCCATACAGTGACATCTTAGCAAAGAAGTGTCTCCGTTGTTGTCTCTCTCGGTAGTGTTATATATGTAGTAATTAATAATTTTGAAGGAGGTGCATATTCCAATAATTTAAATAATCATGGTTTGCGCCAGAGTCAGATATGGCTTTAATGAATATCCTACATCGGTTGAGGATAGAATTATCTCCTTGGTCGACGTCATAAATTAGCTTTTAAGATTGAGTTAAGCCAGCGATTCTTCGTCAAATTGCTGCCATGTGAAAACAGATCATAGGCTGCATTTTTTTTTTCATTTTCAATCATTTACATTTGGTCGGCCATGTGAAGCTTATCAATTTATTAGACTTCATTCATTACAAAAAGAATTTGCTTTTACAATACTTTTGCTAAGAGTCAAGATTTAGAACCATATAGTATTGGAACTAAATAATTGAGGAAGAAAACCATTATTAACCAAGATTTGGACACGATTATATTTTTCATATATTGAATCCAGTGAAATATTATCATCTTCCCCGTACCACATTGCAATCTAAATTCAAAGCATGTTAGGGCTCGTTTGGTACGAGGGATAAAGGATAATTAATTTTGGGATTAAATTTGAGCTGAGTTTATCTCATGTTTGGTTGAAATAAAATTACGGTATAACTAATCCCGAAATTAATTATTTTAAGATTGTATTTTTTTATACATATAAGAGGGTGGGTTCGAAATAATTAATTCTGAAATAATTTATTTCCAACCAGACGACCCTAAAAGTCTGCCTTCAACCAGGCAAGGAAAAGGAGCCTACTTACTTGATAATATGTACTACTATCAAATACGTAGTACAGTATATATCTTGTTGCCTCAAAATACGTGGAAAAAGTTATATTTGGAAGTTACAAACTTACAATGCATAATTTTTTGATACATCAATCTCAGGATCTACCAATGATATGATCTCTGTTCACCTCGAAAAATGTGAATACCAATTAAATGTAATTAGTGATTTTACAGATATGTCATTTATTCCAATACTAGTAAATATATAAGTAATACTAAACTTAAGTAAGAAAAATTGATGAACCAAACCAATATTGTTAGAGCAATAGGAGCCTCGAGCTCGATTATCTCGGGGGCCTCGAGGTGAGCTAAGGACAATAAAGTATGAACTATAAAGTTAAAACAATAAAGTTGAAGAATAATTGTGGAGCACAGTAAACGAGAAAAGCAGAGTAGAATATTCTATTGCAGTGAATGAGATTCTCCTTACAAATGATTGGGGTCCCCTTTATATAGGGGGAGAAAACCCCAATATAGGACATTCCTAATTGTGGTAAAGAATTCTATTGGTACAACTGTATAACAACCTAGTACGAACCTGTACCAACTCGTACAAATCTTATCCTTTAATTCATGCCTTGATCCACGTGTCCTTGAGAAATTCCCGCTCTTTCTTGAGTATTATCGAAATTGTACTGCCCTCGATGTAGGTCATGCCAACCCTTCGATTTGCTCCCTCGAGGCGTGTGCCCTTCAGCGGGTCCGAACCCCACTTCGAGTTACCTGGACTCGGACTCATAGCCCAATTTAAGACTTGAAAATCGGGCTCCTTGATTTTGACCGTATACAGATAGTCCTCGCATTTTTTAGAATGAAATGATATGAAACGATTTGGATTCCCGAAGTCCTTAGTGATGATGTCATCCCCGTGATGCAAGCGTTCGAAGTGACCGAAACGTCCGTCGGTCCATTTCCCCAAAAACATTGAAAGCATGCCAGTATTGGTTGACCACTAGTGCCGCCGAACCGCCGTTTCCCTTCTATAAATATGAGGCGATTCCTCTAAGTAAAGAACTTTACTCTTTCTTCACCCCTTTCCCATCTTCATCTCTTTCTCCAATCATCCATTTCCTTCGCCACTTTAAGCGCCGGAAAATGCCAAACTCCTACCAGAAACACCACATCCCTGTGCAACCCGTATTATTTTGCTTACAACCATGTCCAAAACTTCCAAAACGGTCCCCAAAAAGGATAAAACATTGTCTTCTTCTGCCTTCCGAACCTGCCAAACCGGTGGTGCCGCCAACACTTGAGGAAATCGCCCCCAGTAATTGCATTAATAAAAAAGACTTCAGTATCGAGAATCCTCCCGATGTCCTAGGCCGATGCGAGCACGCATATCGATATATTAGCTTAATATCGAAGAAGCTTATCAAGGATGTAAAGAGATGAGGTTGAGGTTCAGATCCCGAGCCTGGATGAAAGCATTACTACCTACGTGGAATGGTTTTTGAGTATTTACACTTACCCCTTCACACTAGGTCCGCTCGATCCGGTGGTGATCGACTTCTGCAAAACGTTCTATGTAACCCTCGGTCAGATTCACCCTTCCTTTTGGCGTATCGTGATCAAGTTGCGGTATTTTTCTGAAAAGACCAAGGGTTTGGAATTCACCCTCAGCCACCTGGTTCGGTTGTATCGGCCTAGTTATTTCGAGGGCTCATCAAGCTATAGTGCTGAACAACAAAATCCTTCTTTGCCAGTACTGACGAACCCAAAGATTGGGGTTGGATGAGCCTGTTTGTTAGAGTAAGAACTTCGGACGTCATCCCGAGGATAAAATGTCGTTCTCGGAGAGGTGGAACTTTAACCATAAGTGTAGTTTGTATTCCCTGTACCTATTCATATTCTGCTTCTATATTTCATAATAATGTTATCCTTCTTCTGGCAGCTAATGCTTGGGTGCCCTCAGCGGTTCCTGACCTCGAGGATTGGGTCCGAAAGTTAGCTGCCACTTCGTTCTATGATGAGCGCAAGTGGCGTGAATTATCAAGGGGCTAGTGGGAGGCCAAGAACCATGGTAAGAGCCTTTCAATGGTTTCAAACACTTTTCATACATTGGCGGTGTTTAATTTACTCGCGCTTACCTGTGCATGCCTTGGCAATGCATCCGAGATGAGTCCAGATTCGCCGGGGGAAAAGATCAAGCCTTCAAATCCGAAGTCCAAGAAGGACAACAAAAGGAAAAGGGTTTTAAAGCCCAGGGATACTCAAGATAAGAAAACCCCCGCTCGAAGGCTGCAGAAAAGATTTGCTCAAACGGGTACAAATTCGGCCCATGATTCCCCGGATGATGAAGATTCGGCGCTGGTGACTCGGACTAGGAAGCCAGTCGAGGCCGTCAAGCCTTCCGAAGTGGAAATCTCATCCCGTGGTGAGGATGCCCCGAAAGAAGAAATAGGCAAAGCTCCTATGTCCCCAAAGGTTGATATTGTCCCTCCATTTTCAACAACTATACCGGAGGGGGTAAATGCCGACACCCCCAATGCTAATGAGAACGCCCCGAGTGAAGAGCTCGGGGCTGCGACAATAGGTCATTCCCTTTCTTTTTTGACTTATTCCGAGGGGGCAGTTGAAGAATCCAACGCTCGGTATAAGCTCGATCCAAGCAAGGATGTGTTGGGATTGAGGATGCGTCCACTATCTTTTAAGAGGTTCAACATCTCCTTTCCCAGGTAAGTACTTACCATTAGTATTACAGTTTTTTCTTTCTTTTCTTTCGACTGATATGTCTCTATTTCATGTATAGGCTGTCGGAAAGTTTAGAGCTGAGCTGAGCCGATGTGAGGACGAGCTAAAGAAAGTTTCGAGCGAAGAGAAGGCCCTGAGTCTCCTCTGTAGCCGAAGAAAGAGAAGCTTAAGGATCTCCGAACCGCATTGGCTAAAGCTCAAAAAAGCGAGTTTGAGCTAGATGAGCAGGTAACTTAGATTTTAACAGAGTATGGCCTTCTTGGACCTACTTCGGAGGCTAATACTTCGATATCTCAGATGCAGCAAAAGCTAGATATGATTGGGCAGCTCCGGGGCGAGGTAGATGGATCAACTTGCTGCCGATAAGGAAGCTGTTACGGCCCAACTGGCCTTGGCTGAAGCTCAGCTCCATAAAGTTGAAGCGAAGGGTCTGGCTCAGGCCAGGAAAATCGATGGGTTGGAGGCTGAGCTGGCTAAAGCCCGGGCTGAAGCTGTACAGGCTAAGGCCAAAGCTGACAAGACGAAAGTTGCGGCTGATAAATCCATTTCTATATACTCGAGGGAAGCCATGGCCGTTCAAGATAAGTTGAGGGAGGCCTTCGATCGGGGGAGACGGAGCAATTAATTGGCTAAGTGTTGAGCCTGGAGAGAGACTCTAAAAATCCATACCCAATGGATCAACCTCGCTGGGTAGATAGCCGAAGCAAAGGCGCGGGAAACCAATGCTAGGTTTCTTGTCTCCTCCGATGACGAGGATGTGGTGACTGGCTCTGGGGACGAGGAAGATGAAGAAGATATTCCCGAAGGAGAGGAGACTCCCGAAGATAGAGCCGTTGTAGTTTTTGAAGACGACACTCCCGAGGGTGTGACCTCGAAAATAGATTAGGTTTTCTTTTTTGTGCAAGGGCCCCTTGTGGGCGTTGTAAATATATTTTGTAAATTTCCCTTATGAATATAAATTATTTTTTTACTCCATCTTCGATTTGTGTTGAATTTTAATTTGTCCCAGTTTGTGGAAAATTTCGATGATTCAAATACTTAGCTCGAGTATCGGCTCAGACTCGTAATAAACCCTTAGGTTTTTATTGCTCAAGATCATACCCCTTAAGGTTTTAGCTGATCCTCAAGCTAAGCTAAAAATCAATTTGATGCGAGCTCGGAACAATGGGGCCTTTGGGTCCGAGTTGAATGAGAACGAAGTCTCGGACTCCCATAAGCTTTGGGCCCTATATCTCTTTTAAGATGGCCCTTAGTCTCTTGTATATCGGCCCTTAGGCTCTTTTAAAATTGGCCCTTAGGATCTTTAAATTGGGTCGTTTCGGCCTCTAAAATGGCTATATAATTTTTTTCTCATTTCGGCTAAAAGACTTAGTGAAATTTTAGTTATGCCTTGATCGCAGCCTACTCCGCACTACTAATTAAGTAGCGAGAGAGGGTCAGAGCATCTTTTACCCGATTTTGGGTCGGGATCGATTTCCATAGAGAGCTAGAATTTGGAATCGAGTATCTATCTAGTTTAGGATTGCGTATGTGTTCCAAATTACACTTCTAATCATTTTTGGGGTTTTTGTTTTACTTCTACTATTATCAATCTACAAATGGTAAATGCAACTAGATTAAGCTAAGAGTTAAATGTTACGGGTTGTTCAAATGGTTTAAAAGGCACTAGGGTAGTGGCATCCGCCTATGTGGTCAATTGACGGGTACTTGAGTCTAATGCACAATTGACATAATTGGGGAGTATGATATAGCCGTTGCACTATTTTACCCACTCTACACCTCTCGGTGGTTCGAGTGATTTTGCCCAAATTGACTTTTTCAAGACCAATTGGGTATGCAAAATTTGCATAAGCAACTAGGGTTCAAGTCGGGTATTACTCTCTCGAGGTTTAACCCTTTAATTGGGGCTATCAATCTCTTGAGTATGCTCCAATTCCTTGTTGGACCAATTTCAGAGACTTAGACCCTATTTTCTCAAGAAGAGCCCAAGTCAACTAAACACAAACTAGTGTTTGCAACCACTAATTCAGCAATAAACCATGAAATTGGCCCAAATACCAAACACCTATAGTCAATTAGCCATAAAATATAAGACCCATCAATTACCCATACTAGGGTTGAGCCACAATCCTAGCTTATGGGTCTAGCTACTCATAATTAAAGAAGAAAAATAAGAAATAGATGAAGAACAACTCATATTAATTAATTGCTAAGCTAAATAACAAGATCCAATGATGAAAAGTAGATAAAATTGCCCAAAATGGCTAAAAACTTTGAACCCACGAGTGCAGCTGCGTTACAAAACTATCTGATGCCCTAAAAATGGGAAAAGAAGCTATTTATACTAAGCTAAAAAATCTGGACAAAAATGCCCCTGTTGGGTTAGTGCGGACTGCACAAAATGATGTATTGCCGCACTAGGGCTTTGAAATTGAAAATACAGCTCTCTGAACTCGGGCAATGCGGACTGCACAGAATGGACTGCGGCCGCGGAGGCTTCTAGTGCGGTCCGCACAGAATGGACTGCGGACCGCATTGGCTTGGAACTTCACATCTGGCATCTCTCTGAATTTTGGGTCTACGGACCGCACTAAATCAAGTGCGGCTACATTAACTCCAGTGCGGACCGCACAAAACCTAGTGCGGCCGCATTGCCTCTTTGCGTGGAAATCAGCCTCTCTGAATCTCCTAGTGCGGACCGCACAGAATGGTGTTCAGCCGCATTAGGCCTGTTTTGCCTGAGCTTGTCTTGTCTTTGGCACTTGTGCAAGTTTCACTCCTTTTGACATGATCTTTGACATCTTCTTACTTTATTGATCAAACCTGCAATCAAGCACAACTTGTGAGCCTTTTGGGACTATTTAGTATGAATTTCTAATCAAAGCATAAGCAAGAAAGATTATAAAATGCGTCAAAATCCCTAGTTATCAACTCCCTCAAACTTAAGCTTTTGCTTCTCCTCAAGCAAACAAAATAAGACACACCTCTTAAGGGAAAATACAAGAAATTTTCAGTTGTCCTAAAGTACCCTCATCAAGCATCAATTGGGACTAACAATTGCCTTCAATACAAATGAATCATTAACACCTTTTACTCTTTGAAACTCCATGGGTTAAGTGTGACACAAGAGCATCAAGATTTGACTCAACACATCAAAGAACTCTTTTCTATTACTTTGGTCATTGTGGAGCCCAAATTCATACATCCTCAACTCTCCCTAAGCAATCCTCACCTTTAAGATAGTGGCACTCAGAACGAGGATAATGAAAATTCACTCATATCTGTCAAGAAAAAGCCACAAGTCTGGATTTAAGTACCATATGCTTGCCCCTTATGTGAGTATCCACTAATGTAAGCTTCATTCAACTCAAGATCATATAGGGCTTTTATGGAGACATTGTGAAGGCTTTTGGTTCAGGGTAGGAAATGTTTTGGTCTAATTAGGTTACATCTTCCCTTAAGCACTTTTTTTGATTCATTTGGCAGACATTCACTTGACTCTTTGAGTTATTTCACTTCTTTCCAAGGGGTTAGAGAAACACAATGTTAGTCTTTCTTGTGCATTTCAAACCTTTTCTCCTTTTCAACTTTCCACACCTTTCATTCTTTGCTTTTCTTGAATCCATTTTTGTTCTTTTTCACATTGAACATTTTTCTTGTCTTTTTGCTTTTCTTTCTTTTTCATTGCCTTTCTTTTTATTCATTTTTGCGCCTTTTTACCACTTTGTTTAAATCCTCGTCTCTCCCCCCAAACTTATACTCTTGCCATGTGCTAAAGGAAAGATAGGGTGCCAAGAGAGGATATCTTTTAGAACGGGTGTAGGCTTGTATCATGGTTCTTGAAGGAAAAAGGTCTAAGGCTCAAAATGGTTGACTAGGGATCTTATAATTAGTAGGTTATATATGTGTTCAACTATCATTTGGACCAAGGAGAGCCTATAATCATGTCTCAAGTCAAATTTCACTTAGGATTTCTCCTCAACAAACATTCAGGGAATGTTCTAGACCAATGGCTCGGGACATGGACTTGTAATGCATTTACTCACCACATAAGCTATGGGATTGCTAAAGACACAGAGTCGGGGACCCACAACGACCTTAGATAATATTTTAGCACACAATGATCCCGAAAAATCATTTGATGATTATCGGTCAACACAAGAGTCTCAAGGTCACGACTTTCACCATCCTAAATACAACAAATTGTTTTTGACCATAAGATCAAAGGCAAATGTGCTAGGCTCAAGTGAAGCTTTGCTTGAGGCACCCTTAACTACTAACCACTAAAAACAAAAAAAAAAAAAACGGACTCAAACCCTTAAGAAGGTTGTCACGCCATCCATCATTGGGAAGAGCCACCCGGTTCACACAACACTCCACCTTTTTTGGAAAGAACCGTGGCATTAAGAAAACTAAAGGCTTATTGCAAATTTTGAAAACAAGAAGCTACGAATCACAAATAAGAAGCTAAGAACGAAAAATTTGCGGAAAGTGGAATGAATATATACAAGAGGGGATTTGAATATACAATAGATGGGATAAATATGTACAATGTGACATAACTTTATATACAGACCCAAAGTGAAATAAAAGTACGAGAAATGTAACGAAATGTTAAAATTATATACAACCCAAAGATGAAAAATCAAGAAAGCATAAAAATGTCAAATATATACAATCATCCGAATATAGGGCCTACCCCCTCAAATGAAAGCTGGCATTGTCCCCAATGCCAACTAAACCAAATAAAGTATCAAAAAGAGAAAGGAAAAAGGATATAAGGACTCCCTATGGCCTGTCTGTCTGCATATGCTCCTGAGTGGTCCCAGGGTCCTCACTGTTCTCGAGAACCTCAGACTGGTTCCTGGTGGCCTGATGATATGCTGCTAGGACCTGGACCTGGACCTGGACCTGGACAGGCTCCTGAAGTGCATTATGTGGCTGACTAGAGGAAGCCTTCGGTGGGTCAACAACTGGATGACTGCATCATCCACTCTAGGAATTGTCCTCTTCCTCTTGGGATGCCTCTGTGACTGCTCTGGCTGGGCATGAGCTGCGGTACTGGGTCCTGGAGCAGTAAGTCTAAGGCAGCTGATCTGCCTTCAGTCTGTTAATATCAGCTCTCAACTCCTTCACAGACTCCTTAGATGCCCGTGTCTTCCTTAGATTCTTGTGCTCCCGAGCAAGCTCCTTGAGAGCCTTCCTATATGAATCAACTGCCTCAGTCAGTACCTTCTGAGTGTCGAGGATTTTCTTCTGGTTTTCTAATATCTCCTTGAGAGCATCCTCTATCGACTGGGAACCTGCGGGGCTGGAGGTGCCGACTGAGCCTCTACCGTGGTAGTCAGGATGGACAACTTGGATGAGGCATTCTGCATCCAGTTGTTGATACTAAGAAGTGCCTGGCTCAGTCGTTGGGAAGTAATAAGATGGGCCCGGAAAGATGGAATCTCCGGGTCTACTAAGGTGGATGGACCATGGGCAGCAGTGGAAGTAGAGGCAGGCTCAGCTGGAGTCACTACCACAACTGGCTCTTCAGACTGGCCAGTTGAAGCAGTAACTGTACTCTTGAAGTTCTTGCTCTTGGGGTTGTCATTCCCCCGTATGCTGTACCAGGAAAAAGGGGCCTTCGCTTTGACTCTGATGTCGCAGGGCCTCTTTTCCACCTTCAGATCCCGGAAGCATATAGTGAGGAAACTGGGGAACAATTAGTTTTTGTCATGCTCGGCACCCACAATAGTAATAATCCGCGACATCACATTCCCCACATTGATGGGGTACCCCGCCATAATAGAAGCCACTAACACAGCCCGATGAAGAGGGAGGGAGTTTTCATGAGTCGTGGGATCCAACCTGCTACATACAAATGTTTCCCACCCCCTTGCCTCGAAATTCAAACTACGCCTCAGAATTTTGACTCCAGCAGACAACCAATCCGGGGTGGTACCTGGGATTTCCAGGTACTGTGCCAACTATGGATGGAACTCCTCGCCCATTTCCATCTTCGCTATGTACAGGGTCTCATCCTCCTCATTAAAGCTAATGTATTCATTTATTGACTTTCCGTCGAATAGCACTTTCAAGTTTTGAACCTTGGTCACTTTGGATCCCTTTTATATGTGGGCAATGTTGCTATAGAATTCCTTGACCAAGTGTTCATTGGATCCACACACTCATTCAAAAAATGTTCCCAGCCCACTCTTGTCCTAAACTGCCTCCTCACGATGGGGTTGTGAAGTAGCAAGTCCCTATCTATAAAACTCCTCTCTGGGATCAACTTCCTCATAGGCCACCATTCCCAGAATTTGTGGTATGCAACCTTACTAACAAATCGATCTTGCCAAACCTCCAGCTTTCTAGTTCTCGCAATGCCCCCAACCTGAGGTTCACCCCCTTCTGCTACTACCTCATCATCACCTACTTCCTCCTCATCTCTTACTGCACCCTCTCCGGATAATGAAGCTGTGGGAGAGGTGGAGTATTCCCCACTACCTGTTGCTGAGCCCTCAGACGACTCAGAAAAATGTTCACTGACGCTTGGGCAGTGGGGGATGCGGGAGGTGTGTCTGTTAGTCTGAACCTTCCCGGCCAGTTAGGGGAGTATTCTGGCATGGAGTCTGAGGAGATCTCCCGGGAGGGCTCATACTCACTCCCCGACATGTCTATGGCTCTATCAGCTGCTTTTATTATTTTTCTTGTGTTTTTGATATTTTGGCGAGCCTGAGGAGTCAATATAATCATCTTCTGTTTATCCCCCCCCCCCCCCCCGGGAAGATTCTCCTCGGCCTGGTTGTTTAATGCTCTTTCCTCGTTGTTTCACCATTGTCTGCAAACATAATCAAATGAGTTTGTTATTATCAGTAAACAGTTGAAAGAAGTGTTGAAGAAGAATGAGTTGCAGACTATTGTAGAAACCATGCAGTGAGGACCGCACAAAATGGTATGCGGCCGCACACGGGCAAATGCGGACCGCACAAAATGGCCATCCGGTCCGCACAGTGGTGGGGTTCAGACTACCCACCCTATATATGTAGGCAGTGCGTACTGCACAGGGGCTATTGCGTTCCGCACAAAATGTAGTGCGGCCGCACTGCCCAAAGTTTAGCTTCAAGTTTTTCATCAATACGGTCCGCACAAAATGGTACTGTGGACCGCACAGGTCCACAGCGGACCGCACAAAAATGATTGCGGCCTGCACTGAGTTCCCAGTTGTGGCACTAAGCTAGAGTTTAATGGATTTTTTATTTTTAAGCATAATTAACACCTAAACAATGCCCCTAAGTGATTTCCCACTATTTTTAACTACAGGATCCTACTCTAATCAAGAAATTTACAACCTTAACCTAATCAATTGAAGAAAACTACATGAAACATAGAGTGGGAAGCAAGAAGAAGTAGAATTAAAAGAAATTAACAAAATTGAACAACTAAAAGGCAAGTAATGGTACCAGATGTGAGATGAAATGATGTTAATCAGTTCCAATAATTAATTACGAGCAAAGGGAAGTGATGAATAATGCTTGTATTAGTCTGAGATTCAAGGGTTCGAAAAGTGTAAAAGGAGGGCCTCAAGCCCTATTTATAGAAAAGGAATTGGGGCCCAGTCTCACCAACCAGTGTGGACCACACAAAATGGACCGCGGTCCGCATTGCACAACTTTTTTCAAGCTTGAGGAGGCAACATATTGCGGTCCGCAAAAAATGGACTGCGGCCGCAGTGGACCGCACAAAATGTAGTGCGGCAGAAATGGCAAACTTTAGAGAGGTCTACATTTCACCCTTACCAGTGCGGTCCGCACTAAATGTAGTGTGGCCGCATTAACAACTTCAGAGAACTGGCACTTTTTTTCCACTATGTCCTACACTGCATCAACACAACCTTGTAACATCTCACAACCAGTTAGCCCAAAAATCAATCCTATACTACAGAGAAAATCAAAGAAAACAAGAATAAAAACACATAGGTTGCCTCCCAAGAAGCGCATGATTTAACGTCACAGCACGACGCAGGTTACCATCACATCATTTGAAATGAAGAAGTGCCACCACGTGGCTGTCATCAATGTTTTCAAGATAATGCTTGAATCAGTGCCCATGAACTCTGAAGACTTCACCATTTTTTGTTTTTTAAATCAAGAGCACCAAACGAGATCACACACACCACTTTAAAGGGTCCACTCCATTTTGACTTGAGCTTTCCCGAAAACAAACGTAACCAGTAGTTGAACAAGAGAACCAAATAACCTACTTTGAACTACTTTCCACGAGTATATTTATCATGAAGGTACTTCATCTTGTCCTTATACAAGGATGAACTGGAGTAGGCATGGAATCTAAATTCATTAAGTTCATTGAGCTGCTCCACACGAAGATTGGCTGCAACATCCCATGATTTAGCTTCCTCAAAGCCTACATGGCCTTGTTCTCTAACTCAACCGGTAGATGGAAAGCTTTCCCAAATACCAACCGATGCGGAGACATACCAATCGGGGCCTTGTAAGCATTCCTATCCCATAGAGCATCATCCAGCTTCTTTGACCAATCGGTTCTATTTTCATTGACCGTCTTTGACAATATGCTTTTGATTTTCTTGTTAGAGACTTAAACTTGACCACTTGCTTGAGGATGATAGGGGCAGAAACTTTGTGATTGACACCATACTTTGAAAGAAAAATGTCGAAAGCTCTATTGCAAAAATGAGAACCCCCCCCCCCCCCC
>MU769235.1:41139-58873 GCA_026770625.1 Nicotiana glauca
AAAAATGAGAACCCCCCCCCCCCCATCACTTATGTTTGCACGAGGAGTACAAAACCTTGTAAAAATGCTTTTCTTGAGAAATGCAATAACACTTAGGGCTTTATTGTTGGGCAAAGCCACGGCTTCAACCCATATTGAAACATAGTCCACCGCCACAAGAATGTAAGTGTTCCCACAAGATCTAACAAATGGGCCCACGAAATCAATGCCCCATACATTAAAAATATCAACCTCAAGGATGGTATTGAGAGGCATCTCATCTTTCTTCGAAATTCCACCCGCTCTTTGGCATTCGTCGCATCTCTTCACAAAATCACCTACATCTTTGAACAAAGTCGGCCAATAAAACCCACAACTAAGAACTTTAGAAGTCGTCCTCACCCCGCCATGATGGCCACCATAGGGAGAAGAATGACAAGCCTCCAAGATACTCAATTGCTCTTCCTCCAGGACACACCTTCGGATAACACCATCTGTGCAAATCTTGAACAATAACGGCTCATCCAAATAGAAATCCAAACTATCCCGCTTGAGCTTCTTCCTTTGGTTAGAAGAGAGCTCACACGGGATTATACCAGTCACAAGGAAATTAGCAACATCGGCAAACCATGGCATATCATTCATCGACACTGAAAGGAGTTGTTCATCGGGAAATGAATCATTGATCTCTAGGCCATCACGAGGTCTCCCCTCCTCCTCCAAGCGAGACAAGTGGTCCGCCACTTGGTTCTCACTACCCTTCCGGTCCACAATCTCCAAATAAAACTCTTGAAGTAACAAGACCCATCACATCAGTCTAGCTTTGGAGTCCTTCTTCATCATCAAGTACCGGAGTGCGGCATGGTTGGTATGAATAATAACCTTAGCACCCATAAGATACGGCTGGAATTTTTCCATTGCAAACATTATAGCCAAAAGTTCCTTCTCGGTCACCGTGTAGTTCACTTGAGCATCATTCATTGTCTTTCTCGCATAGTACACCAGATGAAACATTTTGTTCACTCTTTGACCCAAAACTGCCCCAACCGCAACATCGCTCGCATCACACATGAGCTCAAAGGGCAAGCTCCAATTAGGCGCGATAATAATAGGAGTGGTAGTCAACTTATGCTTGAGAAGTTCAAAGGCTTGCATACACTTTTCATCAAATACGAACTTGGCATCTTTTTCCCACAACTTGCACAAGGGATTCACTACCTTTGAAAAGTCTTTGATAAATCTCCGGTGGAACCACGCATGCCCAAGAAAACTTCGGACTCCCTTGACGGACGTAGGGGGAGGGAGCTTTGAAATCACATCGATCTTTTCTTTATCCACCTCAATGCCATGCTTCAAAATTTTATGCCCAAGAACTATTCCTTCTTCCACCATAAAGTGGCATTTCTCCTAATTGAGAACAAGATTGGTTTCTTCACACCGGGCCAACACCCTATCAAGATTCTTCAAGCATTTATCAAATGAGTCCCCCACAACACTAAAATCGTCCATAAACACCTCCAAAATGTCTTCCATCATATCGGTGAAAATGGCCATCATACACCGTTAAAATGTAGCGAGTGCATTACACAACCCAAAAGGCATCCTAGAGAAGGCAAAAGTGTCATATGGACAAGTGAATGTGGTCTTCTCTTGATATTTCGGAGCAATAAAAATTTGGTTGTACCCAGAATACCCATCCAAGAAACAGTAGAAGTCACGCCCAGCAAGTCGGTCTAGAATTTGGGCAATGAAAGGCAAAGGAAAGTGATTCTTGCGGGTCATTTTATTCAACTTGCGGTAGTCCATGCATACCCTCCAACCTGTGAAGGTTCTTGTAGGAATCGACTCATTTTGAGAATTTATAACCACGATTATGCCACCCTTCTTCGGTACACATTGCACCGGTAATGTCCAAGAGCTATCAGAGATGGGGTACACAACCCCGGCATCCAACCACTTGATCACCTCTTTTTCACAACTTCTTGCATTGCTTCGTTCAACCTCCTTTGATGCTCCAAGGAGGGCTTTGCATCATCTTCTAGAATAATCTTGTGCATATAGAATGCGAGGCTAATTCCTCGAATATCAGCTAAAGTCCATCCAATTGCCCTTTTCCACTTTTGAAGCACCGCCAATGTGGCATCAACCTGCATGTTAGTAAGGCAAGAAGAAAGAATAACTAGCAAAGTAGAGTTTGAGCCTAAGAACTCATACCTGAGGTGTAGAGGCAGTGGTTTCAACTCCAACACCGGAGACTCTTCAATTGAAGGTTGAGTTGGTGGAGTCTTTCTATTCTCGAGGTCCAAAGACAATTTCCTAGGCTCATAAGAATAAGAGCCCATTCCATGTAAATCATTCGCACACTCCACTCGGCTTGCATCTTCATTGACATCAAGATTTAACAAGCCTCCAATGGGTCCTCCATATTGATCATTGCACTGGTGTCATCAATTATCACTGCTGTGATAAGGTAAACAAAAGAGCACACCTCGGTACTGTTGGGCTGCTTTATAGACTTGAACACATGAAAGACCACCTTTTCATCACCCACCAGGAAGGTGAGTTCCCCTGATTCCACATCTACCAATGCCTTCCCCATAGCTAGGAAAGGTCTTCCCAATATAATAGGAACTTCGTAGTCCACCTTACAATCCAAGATCACAAAGTCAGCTGGCAAGATAAATTTTCCTACCCGAACAAGCACATCATAAATAATACCCAATAGTCTTTTCATCAATATATGCACCATTTGTAACCTCATGGATGTTGGCCTAGGTTGCCCAATACCCAAAGTTTTAAAAACTGAGTAGGGCATCAATTTGATACTAGCTCCCAAATCACATAGATCCTTGGCAAAGTCTGCACTCCCAATGGTGCAAGAAATGGTGAAGGCACCGGGATCTTCGAGCTTAGGGGTCATTGAATGTACTATAGCAATAACTTGGAGAGTCATCTTTATAGTTTCACAATCCATAGAACGCTTCTTTGTGATAAAGACCTTCATGAATTTTGCATAGCCCGGCATTTGATCAAGAACCTCTACCAAAGGGACATTAATAGACAAGCTCTTCATCATATCAATGAACTTGTTAAACTGATTCTCATTCTTTTGCTTCGCGAGCCTTTAAGGATAAGGTGGAGGTGGCCTTGGCAAAGGAGCCTTGGCTTTAAGCACAACCGGCTCCGGCATGTCTATTATATGTTCCCTAGATGGGTTCACATCATTTTGAGTTTCCACCTCGACATCTTGAATATCAATCCTCACTTCATTGTTCATATTTTCATCAACCACATCTTCAACTACCAAAGGGATTTCCTTTTCTTGCAACTCAACATCATCAAACCAAACATGCTTTTGCTTAGAGGCATTCACATCACCACCTCTTCCACTTTTTGTTGTAATCGCCATAACATGATTGTTCCCACCCTTCAAGTTCACTACCGTATCACTTGGTAGAGCACCCTTTGGGCGAGTATTTAAAGACTGAGAGATTTGACCTAACTGCACCTCCAAGTTTTTGATAGAGGTATTGTGGGAAGGCAATTGTGCATCAGAATCCGCATTCTTCTTCATCATCTGTTCGAACATCATTTCAATTATAGCCATATCATTTCTAGAAGAACTAAGACATTCAGATAGAAATGGGGGTGGATTGTTCGGTTGTTGGTACGTTGGGGGACTTTGAAAGCCTTGCCCCCGGTTTCCTTGGTTTCCATTGTTCCATCCATCTTGATTGTTATTGCCACCCTAGTTGTTGTTATTACCACTCCAGTTCCCTTGGTTGCCTTGATTGTTATTCTGATTGCCCCAGTTGTTGTTGTGGTTGTTGTTTCCCCAATTACCATTGTTTTGTTGTTGATTGCCCCAATTGCCTTGAGGTCAACATTGTTGTTGGTTTGAAGACTTGCCCCGTTGTCCTTGATAATTGTTCATGTATTGAACCTCTTCATTTTTTTCATCATAGCCATCATTTTGAAACCCATCACAGTCATCATCAAATTGCTCACAATTCCCTTGGTTTTGTTGCCTTCTTTTATTGACAAGCATATTAACACCTTCCATGGCATTCACTTGGCAAGGATTTTAGACTTGTTGCAACTGTGCCTTGGCCAATTGGTTCATAGTAGTTGTCAATTCCGCTATAGCTTGCCCGTGATCATGTAATTCCTTGTGCAAATTAGTGACCGTGGGGTCACCTTGAGGCACATTGGCTCTACTTTGTCATGCAGAAGAAGTGTCAGCCATCGCATCAAGTATATCACATGCCTCATCATATGACAGCTTCATAAAGTTGCCCCCGGCAAGTTGGTTCACTATGCATTGATTTGTTGTATTGATGCCCCTGTAGAAGGTTTATTGGATCATAGCTTCGGTCATATCATTGTTGGAGCATTCTTTCACCATCGTTCTATACCGCTCCCAAACTGCATGCAAAGGTTCTGTGTGCTCTTGCTTGAAGGCCAATATCTCACCTCGAAGTGCCGCCATATGCCCCAGTAAGAAAATTTTAGCAATGAATTTATCTGCCAACTCATCCCAAGTGATGATGGAATTGTTGGGAAGTCGCTCTAGCCAATCCAATGCCTTTCCTCTAAGTAAGAACGGGAAGAGTCTCAACCTAAGATCATCCTCGGATACATTCATCTACTTGCTCCCCCAACATGTATCCACGAACCTCTTGAGATGTTTGTAAGTGTCACACCTCCTTTTTCCTACATCCGAAAGGATATAGGGGAGTTTTTCCAACTTAAAGTGACAATCGAAACAGGATTATTTATTTGTTAAATTTAGAGTCGCCACTTGGGATGATTTCATGATGTCCCAAGTCACCGGTTCAAATCCTGAATCGAGAAAAAGATTGACTCTATTTTACAATCCGCGAACACAAAAATTCGGGCAAGGAATTCTGTTAACCCGGGAGAAGTTGTTAGACATTCCCGGATTCCGTAATTCTAGCACGGTCGCTCAACTGTTGTAATTGACCTATTATCTGATTTTAATACATGTTTTAACCTATGGTTCAATTTTAACTTTATAACCGCTTTTATTTAAATATTTTTTTAGGAAGATCCAACGTCATATAAAACGCGTCTTGGACCACGTCACATAAATGCACTCGCAGTGCACAACACATTTTATCTAACATTGTTGAGATTTGGATTTGGGTCACATAAATGCGCACCCGAATTTAGGAAAGTAACTTTTTAATAGCGTACCTAAAGCAACTATGCACTTTCAACTTTGTGAGGGCTATGGAATCAACTAAATGACACGCCTCGATTTCTAAGGATTCAAAATTAATCAAGTGAGGGCCGTAGGTTCTAGATTTTATTTGGCATGGCACGTCTCAATTTATTTCAAAAAATTGCACTCAACTTAAAGAAAACTACGGATGTTTACAAGTTACTATAAACAAATAACAAAAAGAGTTCTTCATCATAAATAGATCCGGGACACCATGACAGAGACAAGCATATTACGCATAAACAAAATCCAATAACCAAAAAAAAAAGCTAACTAAACAACTGAAATAATGAATTTTCGGACATGATACAAGTTCTTCAAGGATAATATCGATTTTAAAATGTTTCACAACTAACATAACATTCCAAGGCATGAAAATTAATAAAAATTATGCAAACAAATGAAACCCTAAAACAAAAAGACATATAAAGCCACAGAGGTTGAAGAATGGTAAAGAAAGATTCTGACAAGCTAATAGTTATCGTGTGACGACCCAAAGGGTCATCACCGGTTTTCTCTTTCATTCCGCACTTCTGAGGCCTTGAAAACCTTATTTTTACTTGCCTCGATTTGTGTGCGTAGTTCGGGCGCATAGCCGGAAAGCTTATATATGAGTTCTGTGTGAAAAATAATAAATTTTGATATGAATATGCATAATATTGACTTCGGTCAATATTGTAGGTAAACGGATCCGGACCCGTGATTCGACGGTCCCTAGGATTGGTAAAAAAATATGGGACTTGGGCGTGCGCCCGGAATCGAATTACGAGGTCCTAAGCCCGAGAAATGAATTTTTGTGTAAAACTGTTTTATGGAATTTATATGGAATTTTGAAATAAAAATTGATCAGAAGACTATGGTATCGGGCTCGTATTTTGGTTCCGACGTCCGGTACAAGTCTTAAATATGTGTTAAGCGCGTTCTGTAAAGTTTGGTTGAAAACGGACGTTATTTGAGTTTCGGACTTAAAATGGGAAATTTGAGTTTTATGAAAGTTGAAGGAAAATCATGTGTTTTGAGGCTTGATTCTATGTAAACGATGTTATTTTGGCTATTTGATCACACGAGTAAGTCCGTAGGATGTTTTTGAGGTTGTGTACATATTTGGTTTGGAGCCCCGAGGGCTCGGGTGAGTTTTGAATGGTGTCGAGTTGCATTTTTGAACTTTGAAAAATTAGTTGCAGGTCAGGTCTGGTGTCTTCGCATTTGTGAAGGATTTCTCGCAAATGCGAATCCTCCATCGCATATGCGAGAAGGGAGGATCTCTGCTTGGGTCGCAAATGTGACAACTTGTCCGCAAATGCGACGTCGACTATCGCAAATGTGAAGTCTGCATTGAGGCCCAGTGTTCACAAATGTGAACTAATATCTCGTAATTCCCAGACCTGCTGGGTTCGCAATTCCCATGTTCGCATTTCCCATATCTGCAACCTGCATTTTTCATGCCTAGACGATTTTAGACCTCACTTTTCATATTTCTCAAACCCAAACACCCGTTGGTGATTTTTCAAGAACTGTTCCTTCTCCAATTCAATTGTAAGTTGATTTTCACTTAATTTCTTCAATCTTTAACATCATTTATCATGTTTTCATCTTAAAATCAAGGTTTTTCATGGGTGAAAATGAGGATTTTGGGTAAAACCTAGATTTTCTTAAAATTGGGAATTTGGACCTCAATTTGAGGTCTGATTTCAAAACAAATTATAGATATGAACTCGTGGGGAAATGGGTAACCGGGTTTTGATTCGAACCTCGAGTTTAGACCACTGGGCCCGGGGGCGTTTTGGGAATTTTTGAGTAAACCTTTGGGAAATTCATTTTTCATGCATTCAAATTGATTCAATTAGCATTTGTTGATACATTTAAGCAATTTGTGACTAGATTCGAGCGATTTTGTGGTGAATTCGAAGGGTAAAGCTATACTAGAGGCTTGATTTGAGTTTGGAGCATTTGATGTAAGTGTTTGGTCTAACTTTGGCTTGAGGGAATAGGAGTAGAGTCTTATTTGCTAATTGCTATTTGCCGAGTACGGTGTATAGGCATGGTGAAGAGTATCTATACACTGGTGTCGAGCATGACCGTGAGTCCTGAATTGCTAAATTATCAAATTCTTAATTGTTGTTTACGAGGGCTTGGTTGGAAATCTTTAAAACATTGAGCCGGTAATTATTGAGACTGAGCATTGATTTAAATGTGTTAAGTAAAATTGAATAAGTTTGGTTATAGCTGGATCTCCTCTGCCGGGATAGTTTATTATCTTATCTTGTTCCCTTGTTGGGATTATTTTGTGTATTGTGTTGAAATAAATAGGATCGTGTGGCACGCCAACCATGAGGTATTATGAAATGGGATCGAGTGGTACGCCTACCACATGATATTATGAAATGGGAGCGAGTGGTACGCCTACCACGTGATATTATGAAATGGGATCGTGTGGCACGCCGACCACGAGGTATTATGAAATGGGATAGAGTGGTACGCCTACCACATGATATTATGAAATGGGAGCGAATAGTACGCCTACCACGTGATATTATGAAATGGGATTGAGTGGTACGCCTACCACGTGATATTATGAAATGGGAGCGAGTGGTACGCCTACCACGTGATATTATGAAATGGGATCGAGTTGTACGTGTCACACCTCCTTTTTTACTGAATTACTATACCCCGGGAAGGGATATAATAAAGGGAGGAGTTTTTCCACTTAAAGGACAGTATGAACGGGATTTATTTATTTAAATTCAGAGTTGCCACTTGGGAGATTAATGGTGTCCCAAGTCACCGATTGAATCCCGAACCGAGGAAATATGACTCTGTTAACAGTCAGCGAACCAGAAATTCGGATAAGGAATTCTGTTAATCCGGGAGAAGGTGTTAGGCACTCCCGAATTCCGTGGTTCTAGCACGGTCGCTCAACTGTTATATTTATTTTTATTCGATTTCTAGATATATTCCATTTTTATGTGCATTTATTAATATTTCGCTTTATTATTTAATTTTTACAAGAATTGCAACATCGTGAAAATGTATTCCGAACCACACCGTACTAGTACGCCTGTGGCCTTTAACACATTTCGACTTCGTTGAGATTTAGATTTGGGTCACATAAATGTACACCCATACTTAAGAAAGTATATTATTATAAATCGCGCCTAAAGCATCTATGTCTATGTTATCTTTGGGAAAAGACCGTGAAATTCACTAAACGGTCCTTCCAAGTCTAAAATTTNTTAGATATATTCCATTTTTTATGTGCATTTATTAATATTCTGCTTTATTATTTAATTTTTACAATAATTGCAACGTCGTGAAAATATATTCCGGACCACACCGAACCAGTACGCATGTGGCCTTTAACACATTTCGACTTCGTTGAGATTTAGATTTGGGTCACATAAATGTACACTCATACTTAAGAAAGTATATTATTATAAATCGCGCCTAAAGCATCTACATCTTTGTTATCTTTGGGAAAAGACCGTGAAATTCGCTAAACGGTCCTTCCAAGTCTAAAATTTTATATAGCAATTTATTTGAGGGCCCCGCGATTGTATATTTAATGCGGCAAGGCTCATCTCTCTTTTATTTAAAGGCCAACCTTAAGGTAAACTACATTCTCTATTTGTTTTGTCCTAAAAATAGAAATCTATTTGACTTCATTATTCCAATGTTTTTCTTACTATTCATCCGTTTCCGAAAAATTGTGGCCTTAAACTGAACAGAATATAATCTGAACTTTAAGCTCAAAAAATATGTCAACTTTATGAAAACATGAAGTGAGTTACAAGCCATTCTTTACCTATATTCATGCAACTGGGCCAAGTTTAGCCCAGCTTGTAGTTTAATTTCCACATACTTATTAATAATCAATTTCTGGCGTTAATAACCCTACTCAGAGAAAACAAAACGCAAACTGAAATTTAACTTGTCAGTCTAATCTCAAAAGGCTAGTGAATCAATTAGCTAGTTGTTTTGGTATCCTAATTTAAACATAACTAATAACTAAGCAGGACTTATACGATCATATCATTAATGATTCAAATAGACCAAATCTCATCCAACAAACTCGTGGTTTACATAATGTAAAATAATGTTTGGAAATTTGATATTGATTAGAAATGAGCTACCCATAACTAAGCTTAATGAATTACACATATTTATTTCTTCAGTTGATTTATATTTGAGTTGTGACTACGATCATACTAATTCCTATTCTCCATTAAGCTCCTATGATTATGATTCTGATTTTCTCAAACTAACGACTAGCAATAAAATTCTGAATTCTAAAACCAAAACAAACTAACAGAACTGATATAGAACTCGAATGCTTTTAAACAAATATTAAACTAATTCAACAGTCTACTAATTAACATGTTTCAAATGAAACTATTCTACTGTGGTAAACTATGAAATTATAAAGTTCAAACAGTCCAGGTTTATATAGTTCATTACATTTTGGACTACTCCTGATTGAATACACATTTTTCAGCTAAATTCTACATACATCAGACTTAATTGTAAAAATCAGAAAGTAAACAAATATCAATCGAATAACTTCATTTCTTCAGCTTGTCATTACAGCTTCACAATCATTATGGGATGAGAAGAGATACCTGGAAATAAGAGGTAAATCAATGAGAATCTACTTGCAATCAATAGAAAACAGGATCAGCAATGGCAGTCTAACAGCAAATCGATACACAGCTTCGATATCAACATAAATAAGCCCAGCAAATAGTAGATAAGACCAGCAGGAACAATAAACCACCAGAAAACCAATATTTGAGTGATATTTGTTCAAATCCTCTATCGCAATTGACAACCAAATCAATATAACTTTCAAACTACCCTAGGAATCAATGTAATAGTAGGAATTTTTAATTGTTTTTGATATTTTTGGAAGTTCTGAAACAGAGAACTCTGAGAATTAGGTCGAAAATGGTAGAAAAACTCTAAGCTGATTTTAGATTTTTCCAACTTCAAAAAACTACTAAAGAGAGGCCACATGAGGCCTATTTATAGAGTGTAAGGGGAGGGAAATTTGAATTTCAGCATTTTACCCATTAGTCCCTCCCATTATTGCAATTGTACCCTTATTCTTTATCAATTATCCTACTTCTGCCCTTTATTTGTCAGAAATTGTACCAAATACCCATCTAGAACCTTCTACATCTAGTGTAATTCCCCTTTTGCCCCCACCTCTAATTAATTTTTACTGAACTGCCCTTTCATATTGCCCATACTACCCCTACCTCTTAAGAATTATTACATTTAACCTCTTTTCTATCCCCAAACTAACCCTGATACTAAACCCTATTTACCCCACGACCCCACTGCCCTTTTACCCTTCTGCCCTTGGACTTGTTTAGCTTTTATGAAATTACCCTAACACTATTTTCTCAGAATTACCAAACAAAATATGGTCTAATCAGCTATACTTCAATCAAACTAGCAATACCATTATCTAAAAGCTAATTAATACAAAACAAAACTAAACCAACAATGATCAGAATCAAAGAATTGATGATAACAGTATTGAAACAATTCCAGAAAATAGTCAACAAAATCTAATATTTATAAAAACCTAATTAATATCGACAATTAATACCGAAAATTATCAAAGGTTATCTATTTAATTCCTAAGCCTAATTTACTTATTAAGATTTATTTTATTATTATTCTCTTCCTTTAGTTTCAGAACAGTAGCAAATTTACCAAATGAAGATCAAGAATCGGAGGCGGATAAACAAACGAACATACAAAATAAAAATCAAAGAACAAAAAAAGGAAAACACTTAGCTTTTCGTTGTTTTTTTTTCTAGGCTTCTCCTTTCTTTCTTTAATCTTTCCTTTCTTTCTTCTTCTCTTTCTTTCTTCCGTTCTTTCTTTCTTCAGATTTCTTGACTTTTCCCGGCAGACCCCTTTTTAATATATATTTTGGTTTTTTCTAGTGAGTTTTGGGACTTAACAACTTCAGATATGGGTTAAGGGAGTCAAGAGATGCTTATGGTGTGATTTTGGCTATTTTTGGGTAAAAGGTTATTTGCCGGAACTAGGGTTCTAGCGAGGTTCAATTGAATATTCGAGAGAAAGGAAGCTGATTCGAGACAAACAGGGTGTATGGGTGGGAAAAGGGCATTGAGAGGTATCCGGGGTGTTAGTGGTGAAGGGTTTGGCTTAAGTTGTATTCACCGGAGTAGGGTTCCAGCGACCTTAAATCGAATATTCGAGGATTTCCGGGGTGTTTTGAGGGAAACGGGGTAGAGGGGTGTAACAAAGAACTCATGGAGGTTCAGGGGTGTATTTTGGAGGTTGAACGGAGGACATAGCGTCTCCCGCCGGCGAGATATGTTGAGAGAAAAGGGGGCGGCTAGGGTTTCTGATGGGGAAGAAGGTGTGTGAAATGAATGGCATATACGTATAATTGATATATTAAAAAGCTATGGGTTATTCCTAGCCGTTGGATTACATGGATCAATGGCCCAGATCATTCGAACACCTAAACGACACCGTCTGCTTTAAATGATATCTCATTTCCAGCCGTTAGAACATCAAGGATCAATGGCTAAGATTAATCCCTTAAAAGCGACGTCGTTTGATTATTGTATCTATTAACCTCGTCCGTTAGATACCTTTATTTCGACGGCCCAGATTCATTGACCTTAAACGGGGTCGTTTTGGTGCTTATATTGGGCAGACCGGATATGGTCTTTTGGGCCTGTACTGGTACTACAATTTTGGGTTACTGATTTTTGGCCCAATTGTTTTCTTTTTCCTTTATTTTGTATTTTCTTATTTTGTATTATTTTTTTTACCAATATTTTCCTTTGTATTTTTATTGCATTTTTGTATTATTATTTTCTGTATTTTTATTTCTTTTGTATTTTCTGTATTTTTCCAATTTGTATTTTGTATTTATTTTCCTTTTGGATTTTTCTTATTTATTTTTCTAAACTCCAAAATTAAACTAACACTAGTTCTAAATATTTATTTAATAGCTATTTTATAATAATTCCAAATAAAATCCTAAAAATGTTATCTTTCTTTTTTTTTTTTTTGATTTTCTTTAATTTGTTCCCAAAAAATGGATTGATACTAAAATTATGAAATTAAATCCTAATGCATATACCTATTTTTTTGTATTTTTATATTTATTCTTTAGTATGAATTAAAATGCAACAATTAATACCAATTTCAACAAAAATCCACCAAAAAATGGTAAAATAATAAGAAATTATTTATTTGGATCTTTTGGAATAAAATTGCTTAGGGCAAAAATCACGTACTCACAGTACGCCTACCACGTGATATTATGAAATGGGATCGAATGATACGCCTACCACGTGATATTTTGATAAATGGGATCTTGTTGCACGCCTGCAACGAGAGGAAATCGAAATAAGTGAAAGTAGTTTATTTTCCCTTATTCTGTGTTAGAAGAGATCAGATGTAGTTTCCTTATTATTCTTGATATTCCGTTTCATCTGCTACCCCATAAGCATGTTCCCCTCCCAGTATTAATTATTTACTTTCCATTATTATTTTGTTGTACTTGTATATATATTTGCACAGGTTTATCTGGTAGTCTGGTCTAGCCTCGTCACTACTTCGCTGGGGTTAGGCCAGGCACTTACCAGTACATGGGGTCGGTTGTGCTGATGTTACACTATGTGCATCTTTTGCACAGATCCAGGTGTTGGAGCAGCATTTGAGTAGCAGTAGCATTCTAGGAGCGAGCTTTTAGTCCAGGGACATTCGAGGTAGCCTTGCTGACGTCCACAGGCTCGGAGTCCTTTCTATTTTATTCAGTTTGTTATCATTTGTACCGAAGCAGACAGTTTATGTTTTATTCAAACCTTGTATTTAGTATTCTTTAGACGTTCGTGAGTATTGTGACACCAGTCTTGGGTAGCGAATTTTGTTAAACTTCCGTATTTCTTTTAGTTAATTATATTTGAGACTTCCGCTTTATCATATTATGTTTTGTTTTCATTAAATGGACGATAGTTGCTAAAAGAAGTAAATTGAGTTGGCTTGCCTAACTCCTATTAGTAGGCTCCATCACGACTTCTGATGGTGGAAAATCCGGGTCATGACAAGTTGGTATCAGAGCTCTAGGTTACATAGGTCTCGCTACTCACGGACAAACTTGGTAGAGTCTAAGGGATCGGTACAGAGACGTCTGTATTTATCCCCAGAGGCTACAGAGTTAGGAAAAGTTTCACTTTTGTTCTTTCTTGTCGTGCGATTCTGTTTCTCAAATACTGATTGTCTTTCTACTATGTTCTTTCACAAATGGCGAGAACGCGTGCTTCCTCTTCTACTGCACAGCAGCCCGAGCCCCCAGCAGTAGATCCTATGAGGGGCAGAGGCCGAGGCTGTGCCAGAGGCCGAGGCAGGCAGAGCTCAGCCCCGAGCCGCAGTCCCAGAGGTGGAGCCTCATATTGACTATGATGAGGAGGTTCCAGCCCCAGCAGCTCCAGTGGGCCCAGCTCAGGTCCCAGGAGGGGTCATGGTCACCCCAGATCTTCAGGACGCTTTAGTCAGATTGGCAGGCTTTAGGAGAGTGTCACTAGAGCGGGTTTGCTGCCAGTAGCACCAGTCACTTCTCAGACTGGAGGAGGGGTTCAAACTCCTGCTACACGTATTCCGGAGTAGGTAGTTCCCCAGGCTCATTTTCTAGTGGTTCAGCCAGCTGTGGCAGCTCAGCCAGGTATTGAAGCCCAGACCGGCGATGGAGCGGCGATGTCTTCGGATGCTTTGTGGAGACTTGATAGGTTCTCCAAGCTCTTCACCACCACATTCAATGGTGCTTCCTCAGAGGATCCACAAGATTTCTTATTCAGATGCCACGAGATCCTCCGGACTATGGGTATTGTGGAGACCAATGGGGTCGATTTCACCACCTTTCGGCTTGCAGGATTCGCCAAGACTTGGTGGAGGGACTATTGCTTATCCAGACCAGTAGGGTTGCCACCATTGACATGGGATCAGTTCGCAGAGTTATTTTTGGAGAAGTTTCTCCCGGTCACTCAGCGGGAGGCACTTCGCAGGCAATTTGAGCGCCTCCAGCAGGGTTCTATGACTGTCACACAGTATGAGACTCGGTTCATTGATTTGGCATGCCATGCTATTGTTATACTCCCCACAGATCGAAAGAGGTTGCGGAGGTTTATTGATGGATTGATTCAGTCGATCCGTCTCCAGATGGTTATGGGAGCCGGTAGTGAGATTTCTTTTCAGAAGGCAGCCAATGCAGCCCGCAGAGTTGAGATGGCTCTTGCACGGGGAGGTGTTCATGTGTCTAATAAGAGGCCTCGTCATTCTGGTAGGTTCAGTGGTACCTCGTCTGGAGGTAGGGATTCTTATGGTAGAGGCCATTCACCGAGGCCCTTTCAGTCAGCGCTCCAGGTCTCACATGGTACTTCAGGTGGTCGTGGCTCTTAGCCGCAGTATTCTGACCAACAGCTTTTTAGTTCAACATCAGCACCTATCAGCGCACCACCACTCCGTTATTCTCAGCAGCCGAGGGCTTGTTTCACGTGTGGCTACACGAGGCACATTGCCAGGTATTGCCCTCGAGCTTCTGACAGCTCTCAGCACCAGAGTTCTCGTGTTATGATTCAGGCACCGAAGATTCCAAAACCTACCCAGCCAGCTAGAGGCGGGGGTAGAGGCCATAGAGGTAGAGGTAGAGATCATAGAGGTGGAGCTCGGACTGCCAGAGGTAGAGGTCAGCCAGCAGCCGATCATCCCAGAGACATAGTTCAGGGAGGTGGGGCCCGACCCCGGTGTTATGCTCTGCCAGCCAGGCCAGAGGCTGAGTCTTTAGATACTGTTATTACAAGTACTATTCTGGTATGTGATAGGGATGCTTCAGTGCTATTTGACCCTGGGTCTACGTATTCATATGTGTCGTCTTATTTTGCACCTTACCTGGCTATGCCTAGTGATGCCTTGGGTATCCCTGTTTATGTATCTACACCGGTGGGTGATTCTATAGTGGTCGACCGAGTTCATCGTTCCTGTGTGGTAGTGTTTGAGGGTCTTGAGACACTTGTTGATTTATTGCTCTTAGACATGGTAGATTTCGACGTTATATTATGGATGGATTGGTTGTCCCCATATCATGCCATCTTGGATTGTCACGCCAAGACCGTGACCTTGGCTTTGCCAGACTTTCCCCGATTGGAGTGGAAAGGGACCCCAGGACATGCCACATACAGTGTTATTTCATATGTAAAGGCTCGACGCATGGTCGAGAAAGGGTGTTTAGCTTATCTAGCATATGTTCGCGATTCCAGCACAGAGGTTCCTTCTATTGACTCTGTTCCTATTGTTCGGGAGTTCCCCGAGGTTTTTCCTTCAGACCTGCCGGGTATGCCGCCCGACAGGGATATTGATTTTTGTATTGATCTGGCCCCAGGCACGTAGCCCATTTCTATTCCGCCGTATCGCATGGCCCCGCCAGAGTTGAAGGAGTTAAGGGACCAGTTGCCAGATTTGCTAGAGAAGTGTTTTATCAGGCCTAGCGTTTCTCCTTGGGGTGCGTCGGTGTTATTTGTGAAGAAAAAGGATGGATCGATGAGGATGTGCATTGATTACCGGCAGTTGAACAAGGTGACAATAAAGAACAAGTATCCACTGCCGATGATTGATGATTTGTTTGACCAGCTTCAGGGTGCGAAGGTGTTTTCAAAGATAGACTTGAGATCTGACTACCATCAGCTGAGGATTAGGGCGTCTGATGTCCCTAAGACATCATTCCGCACTTGGTATGAGCATTATGAGTTTTTGGTCATGTCATTTGGGTTGACCAATGCCCCAGCCACATTTATGGAGTTGATGAACTGAGTGTTCAGACCATACTTGGACCTATTCGTGATAGTCTTTATTGACGATATTCTGGTGTACTCCCGTAGCCAGGAGGAGCACGAGCAGCACCTCAAAGTGGTTCTTCAGACTCTGAAGGATAGCCAGTTGTATGCTAAGTTCTCGAAGTGCGAGTTCTGGTTGAGTTTGGTTGCATTTCTGGGTCATGTTGTATCAGCAGAGGGTATTCAGATGGAACCGAAGAAGATTGAGGCAGTCAAGAACTGGCCTCGACCAGCATCAGCTACTGAGATTCGAAGTTTCTTGGGGTTAGCAGGTTATTACCACCGGTTCGTAGAGGGTTTTTCATCCATAGCAGCCCCGATGACCAGGTTGACCCAGAAGGGTGCCCAGTTCAGATGGTCAAATGAGTGTTAGGAGAGCTTTCAAAAGCTTAAGACAGCTTTGACTACGGCACCGATATTGGTTTTGCCCACAGGCTCAGGACCCTATGCAGTTTATTGTGATGCTTCCCGTATTGGGCTTGGTGCGGTATTGATGCAGGATGGCAGAGTCATTGCTTATGCTTTGAGGCAATTGAACATCCACGAGAAGAATTATTCGGTTCATGATCTAGAGTTGGCAGCCATTGTTCATGCTTTGAAGATTTAGAGGCATTATTTATATGGTATGACGTGTGAGGTATACACTGATCACAAGAGTCTGCAGTACTTGTTCAAGCAGAAGGAGTTGAACTTGAGGCAGAGGAGGTGGTTGGAGCTATTGAAGGATTATGATGTTACTATTTTGTACCACCCGGGGAGAGCCAATGCGGTGGTCGATGCATTGAGTAGGAAGTCCGCTAGCATGGGTAGTCTTGCATATGTTCCGGTCAGCCAGAGACCGCTTGCTTTGGATATTCAGGCCTTGGACAATCGGTTTGTGAGGTGGGACATTTTTGAGCCTAGCAAAGTGTTTTCTTGCACGGTCGCTCGTTCTTCATTATTGGACCGTATCCGTGAACGGCAGTTTGATGATCCAAAATTTGTGTGTCCTGAGAGACACGGTGTAGCGTGGAGGTGCCACGAAGGTGACCTTAGATGATGATGGTGTTTTAAGGTTGCAGGGATGAGTTTGTGTGCCCAATGTCGATGGGATTCAAGAGTTGATCTTAGCAGAGGCCCATAGTCCTCGGCATTCTATTCACCCGGGTGCCGCAAAGATGTATCAGGACTTGCGGCAGCAATATTGGTGGCGTAGGATGAAGAAAGATATTGTTGCATATGTGGCTCGATGTTTGAACTGTCAGCAGGTTAAGTATGAGCGTCAGAGGCCTGGTGGTTTGTTTCAGAGGATTGAGCTTCCCGAGTGGAATTGGGAGAGGATTACCATGGATTTCCTTACTGGACTTCCACTGACTCGGAAGAAGTTCGACTCCATATGGGTTATTGTTGAGAGGATGATCAAGTCAGCGCATTTCATTCCTGTAACAGTCTCTTATTCATCCGAGAGGTTAGTTGAGATCTACATCCGAGAGATTGTTCGCCTTCATGGGGTGCCGGCATCTATCATTTCGGACCGGGGTACGCAGTTTACCTCGCGCTTCTGGAGAGCAGTTCAGCAAGAGTTGGGCACCCAGGTTCAGTTAAGCACAGCGTTCCATCCTCAGACAGACGGCCAGTCCGAGAGGACTAT
>MU769235.1:59411-72424 GCA_026770625.1 Nicotiana glauca
GTGTCGCCTATGAAGGGCATGATGAGATTTGGGAAGAAGGCCAAGCTTAGCCCTAGGTTCATCGGTCCATTTGAGATTCTCGATCGTGTGGGAGAGGTGGCTTATAGACTTGCCTTGCCGCCTAGCTTGTCAGCCATGCATCCAGTGTTTCATGTGTCCATGCTTTGGAGGTATCACGGCGATCCAGCCCACGTGTTAGATTTCAGCACTGTCCCGTTGGAAAAGGATCTGTCTTACGAGGAGGAGCCGGTAGCTATTCTAGACCGACAGGTTTGACTGTTGAGGTCAAAGAGTTTTCCTTCAGTGCGTGTCCAGTGGAGAGGTCAGCCTCCTGAGACGTCGACCTGGGAGTCTGAGTCTGATATGCGGAGCCGTTATCCTCATCTATTTTTTCGACTTAGGTACTTCTTTCTTTTGTCCGTTCAAAGACGAACGGTTGTTTTTGAGGTGGAGAATGTGACGACCCAAAGGGTCATCACCGGTTTTCTCTTTCATTCCGCACTTCCGAGGCCTTGAAAACCTCATTTTTACTTGCCTCGTTTTGCGTGCGTAGTTCAGGCACATAGCCGAAAAGCTTATATATGAGTTCTTTGTAAAAATGGTGAATTTTGATATTAATATGCATAATATTGACTTCGGTCAACATTTTGGGTAAACGGACCCGGACCCGTGATTCGATGATTCCGTAGGGTCGGTAAAAAAAATAGGACTTCGGCATGTGCCCAGAATCGAATTCCGAGGTCCCAAGCTTGAGAAATGAATTTTTGTGTAAAATTATTTTCTAAAATTTATATGGAATTTTGAAATAAAAATTAATCAGAAGACTATGGTATCCGGCTCGTATTTTGGTTTCGATGCCCGGTACAAGTCTTAAATATGTGTTAAGTGCTTTTTGTAAAGTTTGGTTGAAAACGGACGTCATTTGACGTGTTTCAGACTTAAAATGGGAAATTTGAATTTTATGCAAGTTAAAGGAAAATCATGTGTTTTGAGGCTTGATTCTATGTAAACGATGTTATTTTGGCTATTTGATCGCACGAGTAAGTCTGTAGGATGTTTTTGAGGTTGTGTACATGTTTGGTTTGGAGCCCCGAGGGCTCGGGTGAGTTTTGGATAGGTGTCGAGTTGCATTTTTGAACTTTGGAAAAATAGTTGCAAGTCAGGTCTGGTGTCTTCGCATTTGCGAAGGATTTCTCCCCAAATGCGAACCCTCCATCGCATATGCGAGAAGGGAGGATCTCTGCTTGGGTCGCAAATGCGACAACTTGTCCGCAAATGCGAGGTCCGCCCAGTCGCAAATGCGACGACGACTATCGCAAATGCGAAGTCTGCATTGAGACCCAGTGTTCGCAAATGCGAACTAATATCTCGCAATTCCCAGACCTGTTGGGTTCGCAATTGCAAACCCATGTTCGCATTTCCCGCATCTGCAACCTGCATTTTTCATACTTAGACGATTTTAGACCTCACTTTTCATATTTCTCAAACCCAAACACCCATTGGCGGTTTTTCAAGAACTCTTTCTTCTCCAATTCAATTGTAAGTTGATTTTCACTTAATTTCTTAAATTTTTAACATCATTTATCATGTTTTCATCTTAAAATCAAAGATTTTCATAGGTGAAAATGGGGATTTTGGGTAGAACCTAGATTTTCTTAAAATTAGGGATTTGTACCTCAATTTGAGGTTTGATTTCAAAACAAATCATAGATATGAACTCGTGGGGGAATGGGTAACCGGATTTTGGTTCGAACCTCGGGTTTTAACCACGTGGGCCCAAGGGCATTTTGGGAATTTTTGAGTAAACCTTTGGGAAATTCATTTTTCATGCATTCAAATTGATTCAATTAGCATATGTTGATACATTCAAGTAATTTGTGACTAGATTCGAGCGGTTTTGTGGTGAATTCGAAGGGTAAAGCTATACTAGAGGCTTGAGTTGAGTTTGGAGCATTTGAGGTAAGTGTATGGTCTAACTTTGGCTTGAGGGAATAGGAGTAGAGCCTTATTTGCTAATTGCTATTTGTCGAGTACAATGTATAGGCATGGTGACGAGTATCTATACACTGGTATCGAGCATGACTGTGAGTCCTGAATTGCTAAATTATCGAATTCTTAATTGTTGTTTATGAGGACTTGGTTGGAAATCTTTAAAATACTGAGCCAGTAATTGTTGAGACTGAGCATTGATTTAAATGTGTTAAGTAGAAATTGAATAAGTTTGGTTATAGCTGGATCTCCCCTGCCGGGATAGTTTATTATCTTATCTTGTTCCCTTGCCGAGATTATTTTGTGTATTGTGTTGAAAGAAATGGGATCGTGTGGCACGCCGACCATGAGGTATTATGAAATGAGATCGAGTGGTACGCCTACCACATGATATTATGAAATGGGAGCGAGTGGTACGCCTACCACGTGATATTATGAAATGGGATCGTGTGGCACGCCGACCACGAGATATTATGAAATAGGAGCAAGTGGTACGCCTACCATGTGATATTATGAAATGGGAGCGAGTGGTACGCCTACCACGTGATATTACGAAATGGGAGCGAGTTGTACGCCTATCACGTGATATTATGAAATAGGATCGAGTGGTATACCTACCACGTGATATTATGAAATGGGACGTGATATTATGAAATGGGAGCTAATGGTACGCCTACCACGTGATATTATGAAATGGGATCGAGTGGTACGCCTACCACATGATACTATAAAATGGGATCGAGTGGTACACCTACCACGTGATATTTTGAGAAATGGGATCGAGTTGCACGCCTGCAACGAGAGGAAATCGAAACAAGTGAAAGTAGTTTGTTTTCCCTTATTCTGTGTTAGAAAAGATCAGATGTAGTTTCCTTATTTTTCTTGATATTCTATTTCATCTGCTACCCCATAAGCATGTTCCCCTCCCAGTATTAATTGTTTACTTTCCGCTATTATTTTGTTGTACTTGTATATATATCTGCACAGGTTTATCTGGGAATCTGGTCTAGCCTCGTCACTACTTCGTCGGGGTTAGGTCAGACACTTACCAGCACATGGGGTCGGTTGTGCTGATGTTACACTCTGTGCATCTTTTGCACATATCCAGGTGTTGGAGCAGCATTTGAGTAGCAGTAGCATTCCGGGAGCGAGCTTTCAATCTAGGGACATTCGAGATAGCCTTGCTGATGTCCACAGGCCCAAAGTCCTTTCTATTTTATTCAGTTTGTTATCATTTGTACTGAAGCAGACAAATTATGTTTCATTCAAACCTTGTATTTAGTATTCTCTAGACGTTTGTGAGTATTTTGACACCAGTGTTGGGTAGCGGATTTTGTTAAATTTCCGCATTTCTTTCAGTTAATTATATTTGAGACTTCCGCTTTATCATATTATGTTTTGTTTTCATTAAATGGACGATAGTTGCTAAAAGAAATAAATTGAGTTGGCTTAGCTAGCTCCTATTAGTATGCATCATCACGACTCTCGATTGTGGGAAATCCGGGTCGTGACATATCCAAAGAAAAATCTGATTCTTATAAGCTTTCATGATATAAAGAAGAAAAAAAAAAAATCAAAGGCATGAAGCCATATCAGATGACCAGAACAAAAAATCGAAAAAAAAAACATAAATTTGGTTACAACTTTGGTTTTGTTGATTAATGTTGTCAAATACAAAAATATACAAGATTAACAGAGAATTAGATGGTCAATCCAGCAGAAGTATGACCATAAGACATGGATACATAAATATTGGTAATTAAGAAATATTTTAACTAATTGCAATTATCTTGGAGGAACCAATTAACGCCTTCAAAGACAAAAATAGGAAGAAGAATGGACTGTTGTGTTAGATGAATCTAAAGTTTTTTTAAAAAAACTTACATCTATTCAAACCAAACAAGTTCAAAGACCACAGCTAGTTGAAATTTTTTTTATAGATTTTTTAGCTCTGCTTTTAAATTGTAGAGTGTCCCTTTTTGAAAGCTAGAGTGCTTGTGCGTTTTGTTATGTGAGCGAGAGAGGAAAGGGGTTAGGGTGATATTTAGGAGGTAGGGTAAACGGTAATGGGTATTTGGGTAGCGGTATTAGAATTAGGTTGGGGTGTAGAATTGATTTGGGCCTTTAGGAATTGACCCAATCTTAAAAGAAACAAAACCAAAAATATATTCTTCCTATTTTCATTTTCTTTGTTTTCCCCTTTTTTAATCAATTAAAATCCTAAATCAATTTTTTTTTTTTGTAGAAATTAAAATTCTTTATTTATTTTTAACAACTAATTAACTTAAAACTAAGTAAAAATACTAAATTCTAAAGACTAAAAGTTAAATATGTAAAAATCAATAAAAAATATTTTTGGTCTATTTTTAGGAGTTATTTTCATGTAGAAAAAATCACGTGCTCACAGTAAGCATTTTGATTTGCAACGCCCGTGAAGTACCCACGCTGCTCAAGTAAGGTCAACATCACATTGGTTATTTGAATATTGCCCGCCCGTATTCGGGGAGGGACAATAGCACTTGCATAGCCTTGGTTCGGAAGTACTCTGGGAGCTACTCTTGGAGGTGGCGGAGGAGGGTTTGGAATATTGTTATTATCATTTGCATTGACCTGGCGGCCTCTACGTTGTCCTTGAGGTACAAGAGGCACCTCACCATCTCCATTATCATCTACCTCCTCCCCCGCAATCACATTTCCAAGAGGGTCATTAGTTGTTGTTTGCTGCCATCTTGGTACCTGAGTAGTGACACAAACAAATTAGTAAGAAAGAAGGAAAGAAGAAAAATAGACAAAACTAACTAAATAGATAGCCAAAACAGTTAGCTCCCCGGCAGCGGCGCCAAAACGTGATCGCAGCCTACTCAGCATTACTAATTAAGTAGCGAGAGAGGGTCAGAGCAACTTTTACCCGATTTTGGATCGGGATCAATTTTCACAGAGAGCTAGAATTAGGAATCGAGTATTTATCTAGTTTAGGATTGCGTATGCGTTCCAAATTACACTTCTAACCATTTTTGGGGTTTTCGTTTTACTTCTACTATTATCAATCTACAAATGGTAAATGCAACTAGATTAAGCTAAGTGTTAAATGTTTCGGGTTGTTCAAATGGTTTAAAAGGCACTAGGGTAGTGGCATCCGCCTAGGTGGTCAATTGACAGGTACTTGAGTCTAATGCACAATTGACATAATTGGGGAGTATGATATAACCGTTGCACTATTTTACCCGCTCTACACCTCTCGGTGGTTCGAGTGATTTTGTCCAAATTGACTTTCTCAAGACCAATTGGGTATGCAAATTTGCACAAGCAACTAGGGTTCAAGTCGGGTATTACTCTCTCGAGGTTTAACCCTTTAATTGGGGCTATCAATCTCTTGAGTACGCCCCAATTCCTTGTTGGACCAATTTCGGAGACGTAGCCCTCTTTCTCAAGAAGGGCTCAAGTCAACTAAACACAAACTAGTATTTACAACTACTAATTCAGCAATAAATCATGAAATTTACCCAAATTCCAAACACCCATAGTCAATTTAGCCATAAAATACAAGACCCATCAATTATTCACACTAGGGTTGAGCCACAACCCTAGCTTATGGGTCTAGCTACTCACAATTAAAGAAGAAAAATAAGAAATAGAAGAAGAACAACTCACATTAATTAATTTCTGATCTAAATAACAAGATTCAATAATGAAAAGTATATAAAATTGCCCAAAATGGCTAAAAACTTCGAACCCGCGAGTGCAGCTGCGTTACAAAACTATTTGATGCCCTAAAAATGGGAAAAGAAGATATTTATACTAAGTTGAAAAATCTGAACAAAAATACCCCTGAGGGGTTAGTGCGGACATCACAAAATGGTGTACGGCCGCACTAGGGCTGAACTTGAAAATACAGCTCTCTGAACTCGTACAATGCGGACCGCATTGAATGGACTGCGGTCGCGGAGGCTTCTAGTGCGGTCCGCACAGAATGGACTGCGGACCGCATTGGTTTGGAACTTCACATCTGGCATCCCTCTGAATCTTGGTTCTGCGGACCGCACTAAATCGAGTGTGGCTGCATTAACTCCAGTGCGGACCGCACAAAACCTAGTGCGGCCCGTGCAAAACCTAGTGCGGCCGTATTGCCTGGAAATAGGCCTCTCTAAATCTCCTAGTGCGGACCGCACAGAATGGTGTGCGGCCGCATTAGGCCTGTTTTGCCTGAGCTTGTCTTGTCTTTGGCACTTGTGCAAGTTTCACTCCTTTTGAGCTGATCTTTGACATCTTGCCACTTTGTTGATCAAACTTGCAATCAAACACAACTTGTGAGTCTTTTGGGACTATTTTGTATGAATTTCTAATCAAAAAATAAGTAAGAAGGAGTATAAAATGTGTCAAAATTCCTTGTTATCATGTCGTAGCATGTGTTTTTGTACCCGTTGGGTTTTTTAAAGGCTCAACGTATCAGAACCTTATTAGTTATTTCGTTTGTGTAGACATAATCGTATACCTCTTGAGGTTTTTACGAAGACTGGTGTTATCGAAGCCTTTGGATTATTCGGGGCCTGAATTTATCGAAGTCCTTAGATTTTTCGGGGCACGGATTTATCGAAGCCCTTTATATTTTGATTTTGCTGGGGGTAGCCTGACTTAACTAGTTTTTCAATATTTGAAGTCCTTTAATTTATAGTAGAAGTCGAACGTCTCCGAATACCGTTATTTTGGTCGTAGCCTTTGTGTGACCGTAATCTTTAGTATGGTCGTAGCCTTCGGGTTTGTCACTTGGACTTGTTTCCCGATAAATTTCCAAACTTGTTCGAAAAGTTAGACCCCGAGTATATTGGCCTTGGCCTTTGTTTTCGAGGGGGTACCTCTTTGAGGTCTTATGAACTCGAGTGTTGCTTTTTGAGGTCTTCTAAGTTTGAGTGTTCGATGACTCGATGTGTCGATTGTTGATGACAGTCCTCGAGTATTTGGGTGCATTCAGGGTTTTGTCCCTTGGGCCGTTAAATGTGAAAATAGTAGACTTTTTTGAGGTACAAAGTGTTTTTGATATATTAAGAATGCTTCTTCAAATAATTTATACATGCGTATATGTTTTGCCGCTGGGGGCTCGACTATTTAACATGGATACGGTTCATTTGACCGTTTGGCCCATTACAACATTCCCCAATCGAGGCCCTCCTTGGCATGAATAACTTTCTTCGAGAATGCGTCCTCCAAGGGTGATGCCCCCCAATGTTCGAGGTTGATTAAAATGAAGCCTTGAATACTTGTTGAATATTCCTTAGGTAGAATATAGGTGTTTCCTCGTTAAAAACCTTGCCGATAAAATTCATTTGGGATAAAACCCCATCTAAGGGAAAAAGAGTGCAATGCATGTTTTAAAACCCATGGTCTTCGAGCTGAAAAGTGCCTCGATGTTTCCAATCGAACATCTGCAAGGAGTTAGTTTTAAATACAAATGGAAAAGAGGAGAAGGTCATCCCCTTAGCATTAATATCGTTTGAGCAACGATACATACCAATTGTTTGGTAGCTGATTGCTTTCCATTGTGATAAGTTTGTAGGACCCTTTCCTCGACTCCAAGGATACGGTACAGTCCTTCCCAATTGGGGCCTAGTTTCCCTTTGTTTGGGTCTCGAGTGTTGAGAGTGACTATTCTTAGGACTAAGTCCCCGACTCTGAAATATCGAAGGTTCATCCTTCTGTTGTAATGTATTTCGATCCTTTGTTTTTGCGCGGCCATTGGAATCAATGCGGCCTCACTCTTTTTATCTAGTAGTTTGAGAGAAATGTTCATAGCTTCGTGATTTGAGTCCTTTGTGGCATGCTGAAATTTGACGCTACATTCCCCGACTTCGACTGGGATCAATGCTTTGGACCCAGGCACCAAAGAAAACGGGGTCTCCCCCGTGCTCGAATTTGACGTTATTCGATATGCCCATAGCACCTCGTGCAATACTTCTCTCCATTTCCCCCTTGTATCATCTAATCTCTTCTTTAAGTTTCGAATGATGGTTTTGTTTTTGGACTCGGCCTGACCATTTGCACTTGGGTCGTAAGGAGCTGATAGAATCCTTTTGATTTTATGGTCCTCGAGGAATTTTCTTACGTTGCTACCGATGAACTGTTTCCCATTGTCACATGCTATTTCGGGGGGTATATCGAACCGACATATGATGTGGTTCTATATGAAGTCGATGACTTCTTTTTCTCTTATCTTCTCGAAGGCTTGCGCTTCAACCCATTTTGAGAAGTAGTCATCATCATCTGACTGAGCCATCAGCATGAACAGTGAATCATACTTCGTTGCTTCAGTTTCCATTGCCAACATGGAACTGTTTTCTGCATCTGATGCTCCTTCAGATTCACTTGAGGAGTCTCCCCAAGCAGCAAAAGCCTGCTTAACGATATTGTCTGCAACACTTTTTCGATTGAATCTTTTTTCTGGAACCAGGTTCTTTTTCCTGCCTTATTAGGATTTTGCTTGTACTGCTCCTATTTCACGAGAGGGCAATCTTTGATGAAATGCCCTGGCTTTCCACATCCGTGACAAAGATCGTTTTTCCTTGTTTTACTTGAACTGTTCCACTTTGGTATACCACCATTTCTTCGAATCTCTTAGTAAGATAGGCCATGTCACTATCTTCATCACTTGAATCACTCCTTTTAGCCTTAAGCACGAGGTTCTTTTCCTTCTTAGGCTCTCTTCTTTCACTAACTTTCTTTCTCTTCATCTCATATGTTTTCAGATTACCAATCAACTCATCAATGGTCAGAGTCTGTAGATCTTTAGCTTCTGTGATGGCATTTACCTTACTTTCCCAAAACCCAGGTAGAACACTAAGGAATTTCCTTACAAGCTTGTTTCTGCATCTGATGGCATTTACATTGGGCTTGTGCTGGCACAAGCCATTCCTACCTAGTCTTAAAAGCACTACTCCTCCAAACATCATTGAAGGAATAATTGGATTATGTTCGTTGTAGTTTTGATGCTTTGTTCGATAAATATTCCCCACATATCTTTTCAATTCTCAGTTTGAGTAATCTGATTAGCATGGAGCTCATCATATTACCATTCTTTTTATCATTCTTTGACAATAGTAACATTTTCATGTCAAAGTCAATACTCATACAACTTGTTTGGACGGTTGTTGTTATACCCTATTTTAGCCGAGTCAAACTAGCGTATAACATTTTGACATTTCCGAGGTTTTATTATTTAAGAGTCAGCACCTAATATTTTAAGAATTCATACAGCTTCTATCATCTTGTTTTAGAATTGTGACGTGTAAATAGATCCTGGAAACCATTGTTACCTTATATTCCGGTTTTAGATTTATGTTTAAGCATGTATCGAGCCTTTTAGTGCACTAGCTATCTAGCAAGGCTCATGCATCAAACTAATCGATCTTACATATCAATGAAATATTGATGTGACATTTCTCCATTTCAGGGTATCTTTCAGCTAAAACAGATCACCAATTCAGTACTATTCCAACTAACAGAAAAGCTCCCATATATCTGTACATAAGAAACCTAGTAGGTTTAGTTGATGTTAAGTTTATAAAATGCAGCGTGAACCATAAGATTCTCTTGTACCTACTATAGTCTACGTGAAACTAACTTTATATTTGTTGGATGATATAATATGGTTTTTTAATTTTAGTGATCGAGAAGCATGGGATGTATCCAAATGGCAGATTTTTGGAGGGAAGAAGTACACTAAGTAGGTGAGAAAATGATGAAAGCTTCGTGATTGCAACTTAGTTTTATGGTTGACTAAGTACAAGTTGTCCAAATCCACTAAATATTATGCTATTTTTGTCAAGAACTAGACCACATTTGACTTTTGTTTGTTTTAATATACTTGTTGTACTTACATTTATATTTTAATGACATCCTATCTAGAATCTTATATGTACTGGCTAGCATGTCTAATTCATTTTAAAACTTTCTCTTTCTCCCTTTCTTGTGAAGTTGTTAAAATGTTAATTCTAGAAAAGATTTTATAACTTTTGTTTGTATTAATTTTTACCATCTTTGAGATGAACTCATCTTCTTTATTTCCAAAAATATTTTTGATTTTTACCGGTTGTTTATTACTATTTTGGACCCAGTTAATTCGGATTCACTCCAGAAAGTTCTAGTTGGAGAGTAAAGTGTTCCCTATCGAAAATGACTCCAGTTTCAAGGTTCGAACTGAAACCTCACGATATAGTGGTACAATAATTTGTCAAATTAAGACCACTCTTTTTATTAAGATAAGCATAGTATATCATTTATGTGCTTTGTGCGGTCACCAATAATGATTCATGGACAAAATGTGCCTTTTTAGGATGATGAACAATGCCACCACTTAATGATACTTAAAAATGCAATGCCACCATCAATAATACTTGAAAATTGAGATAAAGAAAAGAATTTCCAAGAGACCCTTTATTAATTAGACATATAGTTAATATGTTAGGTATTTTGATCATCCAAAATACATATTAAAAAGAAAGAATCTAGAAGAGATAAAAGGCCAGAAACTAAGGCATCATTTCCCACCACTTTAACCAAAAAGACAAAGAACGTGCATAAGTGTGAGACTTAAGCATGCCTTGCAAAAAATGCAGCAAACATAACAAACTAACAAACACATAAAATAAATAAATAAATATTATTAAATAATTATGTTTGGTTTGATCATTCATGTTAAACAAGTAATTGCCTTCATGACATATTCTCACATCTTTTCTCCCTAACATAAACATTGATATTTCAGTCAACTAAACAAAGAACAAACAAATGAAGACAAGTCTCCCATAAACTTCAAAAGATTATAAAACCACCTTAACATTGTCTCTTTTGTCTAAATAACTCTATCATTCGTCATTTTCTCTTACTTTCTCTCCACAGACCCCACTCGTGGGATTATACTGGATTTTTTGTTGTTGTTTCAACGTACATCTTTGCCTTATTTTCGATGGAACAAGAACAAGTATATGATTCTACCAAAGAATGGAGTGCTAAAGTTCAAAAACAAAGGAAATTTGTAGGGGTAAGACAAAGGCCTTCAGGAAAATGGGTTGCAGAGATCAAGAACACAACACAGAAGATCAGAATGTGGCTCGGAACGTTTGATACAGCTGAGGAAGCTGCACAGGCTTATGATGAGGCTGCTTGTCTTCTCCGAGGATCAAATACTCGAACGAATTTTCATAACCATTCCCCTGTCAATCCTGCTCTATCTATGAAAATTAGAAATCTCCTCAATCAGAAGAAAAGCCTCAACAATATCAAGTCCAAAACTACTCCTAAAAATCATACTACTACTACAACTACTGCTATAACAAGTACTACTATTTCTTCTTGTAAAAGTTCTCTTAGTGTTAGCAATAGTTTTAGTTTTAACACTGATACTAGTGGCTCAAGAAGTCATCAAGAAACTCAGATATTTGTTGATGCATATAAACCAGATTTGAGCAACTTTATGGCTGGATTTGATCAAATGGGGTCTTCTAATTTTGATCATTATTCAACATTTTCAACTGAATTTGATAGGATTCTTTTGGATGAAAAAGTTGGTAATTTTCAGGTACCAAAAGGAGGGGTTGTTAATGAGATAGTAAATGTTGAAGATCAGATACCTGAATTTGAACACATGAAAGTTGAGAGGCAAATATCAGCATCACTATATGCTATGAATGGAGTGAATGAGTATTGGGAGAATATTCATGATTGTAATATAGATGCTGCTTTTTGGGATCTTCCTATGCTCTACCAAATGTTTTGTCCTAGTTAGGAATTGTTTAGGCATTTTCTAAATCTCTTATCTTGATAATTGAAGTCAATCTTCAAATTCAAGCTACTTAATGAGTTTCAAAGATATATTGAGAGCCTTTTTAGATTCTTGAGAATTGGATCAGATGAAACCTTAAGGCTTCGTAATGAAAGTTGTAGGCAGAGGCGGATCCAGGATTTAGATTCTATGGGTTCAACTTTTAAAGGTTTTTAACATTGAACTATTGTATTTTTAAAGTTATGGGTTCAGACCTATCACTTATTGCAAGTTTAATGATTTTTTACATAGTAATTTATACTCTGCATCAAAAGTAGTGGGTTCAGATGAATCCGACGGCCAAACTCTACGTCCGCCCCTGGTTGTAAGTGTAGTTTTTTGGGCTTTTTGTGAGTTCCTAATTTTTTCATAGTAGATGGAATAGTTGGGAGGGGGAAATGTGCGATTGGCACATAGGAGGAATGGTTGCCGGGTTTCTCGGAGTGGTATCATACAGCTCACGTTCATAATATCTATACTCAATTGTGCCTCGGATACACGGGCTACATGTTAAAATTATATGATTTGATAATTCTTCCCAAAAAAAAGAAAGAACCAAGATTGAAGTTTGGCATTTTGATTGACTTACTTACAGTTAACTTGGAAAAGATTCACAAGCCAACTTCTTATTTTGTAGCTCAACCATTATTTTTTTATATAATATTTATGTGATTTACAAAAATTGCACAACGAAATAAGGTAGAAATGCAACACACCTACCTTAAGACTAGTTAGATAATAATTCAAATAGATGGGTGAAAAAATTATGTTAATTTCAGTAGCATTTGACAAATTGGACCGAATTCACCATAAAACCAAGGGAAACTACCAGCTATGTTCATTTATAAGTAGCTCATTACAAAAATAGACTCATAAATATTATTAATATTAGCCAGTTAGCTATTTGTAGCAAAAAAAAATTAAATTTGCGCTTTCTTTTGAGGGGATGTTATTAGAATAGATTGGTTACTCTTAAGGAGCCTTAATCTCAATTTTGGGATGATTTCGTGAAGTTTTGAGGTGGTTTAAATTGAAAGTTCGAAGTAAAAACTGAACATGAAAAAAATAAAGTGTGTATCACATCATGTATCATTTGTGTATCATATATGCATCATATTTGTATCAATTATGTATCACATGTTGATCACGCCCAAAGTATATCCTCTAAATAGGATTCTGCGGACGTTGCAAATAAAACCCAAGTATTAAGCTC
>MU769237.1:0-29126 GCA_026770625.1 Nicotiana glauca
AATTGAAGTGCGGGTTCGAATTTGAAATTTTATTGCTGATTCGAGTTTTGTTCAAGGATTCCGTCCGATTTCAAATCTGTGTTTCGTTCGGATTCTGGAAATTGAAGTTGAATTATCGTTGAATCTCTTGCTGTTATTTTAGCTTCAACAGGTTCATTTCGTCCCCTGTCGTGTGATTGTAATTGGATTAAATCTTCTTATACTACTTGTGTTCTGTTTCACTTTCACGTTTGAACATCAATGTGTTACAATTTGTTTCTATTTGGTTCTATTGTATGATTCCTCCTTACGTGCGATCCCGTTCTGTTCGAGCTGCTCATATGATACTTATACTATTTTGCTCTGCTTAGGCTATTGTTGTTCTGTCATGCTGCTTGTATTTTTGATTCAAATGGTTATTAATGATTTTATCTCAGTTCATCGATATTAAGGAAAATACATCAGTTGATTTTTTTAGTCAGTTTTGATTTCAAATGTGAAATACACGATGAAAATTTGAGTTGTTCCCATAGTTCTGTTTTTTTCAAAATTGGAGTGATTTGAAACAGGTTTTTCAATTATTAGAGAGTTGTTGTTGAGTTTCGATCCAAGATTATGGTTCGATTTTGCCGATTCGTTTGAAGCTGTGTTGATCTCTGGATGTAACCATGACTCTATTTCAGTTAATGTAACTGCTGCGATTAGATTAATTAGAAATCAATGCTTTGTTTGTATAAACTTCTGATGCCTATTCCTGTTTCATTGTTTTAAAAAAAACTGATAGCTGAGATGGATTTATGGTCAGGTGTTTGTATGAACTCTGTTTGGTAAAATGTTCGTTAGATCTTGTGGGAGTTGATTTTTTGTTATTTTCATGTTCGTAATCAGTTTGTCGATCATATCTTTGAAGAACAATAGACTCACTTTTAATAAGAATGTGATAATAAGTTGCTAAAATTGAAATAGGAAGTTTTATACATGGGTTTTTCTTTGTTGGAATTCTCATTTGCCTTCTGATCTTCACTCACTCACACACATACTAATGATATTGATTCATGTTCAAAATTCAAGTCAAACTCTAAAAATTTGAAGGAGAGTTTCAGATACAAACCAAAACAAAAACAGAGGAGTATTTGAAATCTATTCTTATTTCTACTCCTTTTACTTCAATCTTCCGAAATTTCGAGTTACATTCGGGTTTAGAGTTTCTGATTCAGGCGCTAGCTATTGTCGCTCTTCCCCATTTTTTCTGGATTTCATCTTTGAAAGTTGATTTTGATTTAAGACCTTGCTGCTGGAAATTTATCTGTTAAAACCCGTATTTGGATTCGAGACTCCTAGTCGGTTAAATTTATTTGTTGGATCGTTTGGTTGCTGTTTATGTTGTTGAACCTGTGAATTGCCTAGCTATGTCTTTAGTTGGTTTTTGAGCTATAGAAATACGCTCCATGTAACCTTCTTTGCCTATTGATTTATGCTGATGTTTGGCTATAATATAAAAATGGTTAATTGAATATGAGTCTGTTGTTAAGTTTTTTCGTTATATTCTGAAATCAATGCGTTCTAAATCTGCTCTAGTTGTTAAAGGATCATCAGGTGTATCTGTTTTGTGTAAGTTGTAGCATTTGAGGTGATTAACTTGCATACCTGATATAACAGCTAGGATAGAAAATCCTAGCACCCCTTTGCCCATTACAGTAGACTGGGAACTTGGTTATCACAGTTTTAAGGCACTTTAGACAGGCAGAAGTAGAAAGATCAGGAGTGCACTGAGAAAGTGCATGAATTGTTATCTGGTCAGTAAAATTGGTTTCTTTAGTTGCAACTCTTTTCCTGAGCTATCGTTAGCAGCCTGAGTTGCAAAAATGGTTATCGCTGTAATGTCTAAAGAAAGGCTGTCTTTGTGAGTTTATTTCGTAATTGCACTGATGCAGCTAGTCAAGGGCTTGATATACCAATCTGTTGATATGTTTATCAACCATGATATTCCCAAATTCAAGGGATTATATTCACAGAGTGGGATATAATTGCACGAGCAGGACATTCTGGGGATTTAAAATTTATAACGCATTTAGGCCATTGAGTTAGGTAGTACATTTGAGCTAAGAGGTGTTACCTTTTGTTCAAATGTGGACTTAAACTCGAAGCCCAAATTCTTTGCTCACGTTGAATAAATATTAAGACTATATTAGGAGTATAGGGAATTAATTCGCGAATATAGAAATTAGACTTCTAATTAGGTAGCGGGCTCAAGCTAAAAAGTATTCCCTCTTGTTTGTGCTCGGACTTGAATTAAGAGTTCAAATTTATATCCACGGATTAATTAAACTTTAGAGACAAAAATAGAAAATTTAGCTACTTTTGTTGGGCCTTAATAAATAAAAATGAGACAAGCCTCGCCAAATCAAAATAAATAATTGCGAGGCCCTCGATAATTGTTTAAATAAAATAATTATTATTTAGGATAGGCCGTTTAGCGAACTTCACGGCCTTCCCAAAAGATATAACACGTTAGCCGCTTTAGGCGCGATTTTTAATAATTTTACCTTCCTAATACGGGTGTGCATTTCATGCGACCCAAATCCAAATCCAAAAACGTTGAATAAGAATGTGTCGAGGATCCGGGTGCATTTTATGTGACGTGATCCGAAAATATATTCTTAAACGACGTTCACTTTCTTAAATAAAAATAATTGATAAAAAACGGCAAATAACTTTAAAATTGCACTGTAAGTTTAACATGTATTAAAATCAAAATTTAGCCAAATCTAGCAGTTGAGCGACCGTGCTAGAACTACGGAACTCGGGAATGCCTAACACCTTCTCCCGAGTTAACAGAATTCCTTACTCGGATTTCTGGTTCGCGACTGTTAAACAGAGTCAAACCCTTCCTCGATTCAGGATTCAAAAACGGTGACTTGGGACACCATAAATCTCTCAAGTGGCGACTCTGATTTTTAAATAAAACGAATCCCGTTTCGATTGTCCTTAAAATGGAAAAACTCCTTTATTACTATATCTTTCCCGAGGTGTAGTAAAGCAAAAGTGGAAAAAGGAGGTGTGACAATGGCTACAAGTATGGTTGCATCGGGAATTACACTCAAGTAATGATCCAATGTATTTCATGATTTTACAATATGAGCGAGTTTATGTTAATTAGTCACGGATAATAATTCTTAATTAGCTTCTTCCAAAGACTAACAAGACTTCCTAATTGAAGTATCCCTAAAACAATTAGAAGATTAAGCACACCCGGAATGGCTACAAGTAGTTCAATCTTATCCCTAGGTAGAATCTATAAAATAAGGGTTAACGCCTCAAGTTCTTGTTAATTAATCTTTCCCAACCCCAAATTATCTTTTCCAAAATCAATTCGGAGTTAATGGACGAGTCATAGGGTTAGCTAATCCCTTTGGAAACATTAAAGAACAAGAATAATTAAAATAACAATAACTCACTTCATACAAGAATAAAAATCATTCAATACATAAGCACAACGAGGTATTTAATCCACACTTTAAATATGAGTATTTCCATAAACAAGATTCAAGTATTGGAAATAAATACTACACACTTAAATATTTAATACAAAGTAAGGAAATGAAAAAATAAACATAAATGGGTAAGAAAATCTTAACCACAAGCTTCAATCTTCAAAACCAAAGTGTGTGTGCAAGAACCCTAGCTTCCAACTTGTTCTCTCTAGTCTATGAGGACTGAAAATAAGCCAAAGATCTGCCAAAGATATGTTTGGACGAGTATAAAAATGGTTTGGGGTGAGAACTTGTGAAATGCCAATTCTGCCCAGGTCTGATGCACGATTTCCGCACCTGCAGAAGAACCATCGCAGGTGCGGCTCCGCATAAGCGGAGATCTCATCACAGAAGCGAAAATGGAATTCCTGCTAAGCTCCGCAGAAACGATACCAAAGTCGCAGAAGCGACATCGCTGAAGACGTGGTTTCTCCATTCTCAGCCACTTTCGCAAAAGCGGTTCGCTCTTCGCATAAGCGTGATCGCTTCTGTGTCTTTTCCTCCGCAAAAGCAAAATTGCTCAATCTATGCCTGAACCGCAGAAGCGGTCAAATTTACACATAAGCGGGGTCGCTTCTGCGACCAAACTTCCTCAGAAGCGAAATCAATGGAAGTTTTGCACTGTTTCACTCTCTTTAGCTCAATTCCGCTTCAATTCAACTCAAATCACATTGTAGCATCATGTACCTAAAAATCTAACAATAACCACCATAAACAACCTCATTTTATAATTAAAAGGACATAAAAGATAAGGAAAAGAGGCTAGAATGAGTGGTAAAATCACCACTCATCACGAGGCACTTTCCGCGTTCGTGAAGAAGGGCATATGGGCAGCAGTATATTGTTTCAAAATCGAGGGTTTTGTCCCATTTTTCTTCTTTTGAGGTAGAGACCTCAGTTTTGGGCAATTCTTGAAAGGATTTTCAAGGAGGTTGTTAAGGTAAGTGATTCTAACTTGGATTTGATTAATATACATGAATCTATCATTATTTTTACCATTTAATTAGTGTTTTATTTTGGTAAAATTTGTGGAAATTGCATAAGCTATATTTTGAGGATTTGAAAGGCGATTTGAGGTCATAATTAGATTATTTTTATTTGATTGGACACATTCTTGAATGGGTGTTCGAATTTTTTAAATTTTGTCGCGTTCTGAGATGTTGACCTGGGGTTTACTTTTTGACTTTGGTTAAAAAACTTAGCTTTATCGCATGGAATCGATTCCTATACTTTGTATTGATTGCATTAAGTTGTTTGTGGCTAGATTCGAGTCGCTCGGAGGTCGATTCGCGATGAAAGGGCTTGTTGGAATTGTGATTTGCACGGTTTGAGGTAAGTAAAACTTTTAAACTTGGTACTGAGGGTATGAATCCCTGGATTTCGTGTTATAAGGTTGGTGTTGAGGTGAAGCACATGCTAGCTGACGGGCGTGTGGACGTGCACCGTAGTAATTGTGACTCGGTTGATTTCGTGGTACTGCGTAGTTATCAAATTTTGTTGATATTCATGTAATCCCTACGTGTCATAATAACTGAGCTGTGATCCATGTTACAAATCAGGTCTAGGCTATATGCTTATTCTATTGGGACCTACTGAGTTTATTTCTGTTGTTGAGTTATTTGCTTAAATTGCAATCATATGCTCAATCACATTCATCATTTGCATATCGTATCTTAGTATATGTTATCATTTATTGTTACAAGATGTTATCATTGTTTGTCCTGACTGGCATGAGATTTGTGAGCTCGAGAGGCTGGAGAGATTGATGACCGAGTTGGGGCCTGAGGTCCGGCTTGTGAGTGATATTTATGTGATCGGGTTGCACGTCGCATCAGGCTTATTTGACACATTTATGAGATCCGGTTGTGCGATGCAGCATGTCTTGTTTGCTTATATTAGCGCTTGGGCAAGATCCTCCCTTCCGGAGTCTGACATACCAACAGTAAGTGCAGGTACTGTTGAGTGCTGAGTGCGAATGCTGAGTAATTGAGAGTGCTGAGTGATTGAGAGTGTTGAGCAATTGATAGTGCTGAGTGAGATTAAGTATTCTGAGAGTGTGAGTACATGAGTTTATTAATGTGTTGCATCACATGTAACATGCATATTTGACATGTAAGCATAGAGATGGAACATTCCTCGTGTTGGTTATACATGGGACATTTTATTAGTATTGAGCTTAAATTGTTGAAATTGAGAGCATGTCTACATTTATATACTGTGTACAAACTTATTATGGGATTTCTTTGAGTTATTACTGTCATTTCCTTTTTATATCCATACTGTTATTATCTTGATTTTGACTGTGCCTTTCTGAGCTCGGCACTGCTTTTAGCCCAAGGTTCGTCGTGTTACTTATTAAGTACATAGAGTCGGTTATACTCATACTACACTCTGCACTTCATGTGCATATCTAAGTACATCAAGACCTGGAGTAGTATCTGCTTAAAGACTATTGACGTAGTTGCTATGGCGTTTGCAAACCTTGACTTTTCTTTTATTTCAGTTTATTTAGCAATGTTCAATCTTTTTAGATAGTTGTATTAGAAGTTTTTACTGTGTTGACGCTTGGCATCTCATGTACTCGGTGACACCCGGATTTTGGCAGATTTTGTAGTTGAGTCGTAGTTGTTCTTATCAGTTATTTATGAGATTTTTCCACTGATAAAACTTATTAAACATGCTTTTAATTTAAAATATGTAGTTATTTTGTGATTGTCGGCTTGCCTAGTAATGTGATAGATGCCATCACGACATGTTGAGATTTGGGTCGTGATAGTGACGTATGCGCCAGGTCCCATATATCGATCGTTGACTTAGATCATATCAGCACTTGGACTAGGACCCACCCCTCATAAGTCAAGTAATAACATATGGGTGTAGTCACACAGGTCATATTTGTTCTTGGTGACGCATTTAGGTCAGGCACCTGTATAGTGTTGAGTGTAATTTTGTGTAAGGATTGAAAGGCAATTATGTCTGGCACTATACATGTGTTGAGATTTGGTATACTTGATAATTTAACTGCGATATTATTAATTCTAGCATGTATAGTTGTCATGTAGATATAGGTTTGTGTTCTCTTTCCTCATACTTATTGGAACTTGATGTCTCTATTTGATGTGTAGAACTTGGAATCATAGTTAAATTGATAAAACCATGTTTAGATGATTTTTGTTGTAGAATTTATGTCTTAACTGTTATTGTTGAAAAGCATTCTTATTTCTCCTCTTATTGTGAAAAGGTTAAATCTGATATTACTTGATCTATTTTTATTTTTCCATTTTTATACCATTATTGTTGTTATTGGCTATTGAAAATGTGTATTGGACCTTGTCTAGCTCGTCATTGCTTTGAGTATGAGGTTAGGCTTATTACTTATTGAGTACATGGGGTCGATTATACTCATACCATACCTTGCACTTTATGTGGAGATCCAGGTGTTGTTCAGAGAGGTGATTGCGAGAGTGTGGCACTGGTACCAGTCTTGGAGATTTCAAGGTCGATGTTGTTTCTCCTCTCATGCCTTGAAGTCCCTTTTCTCTTAGTTCATGCAATTACTATTCTTATTTTCCAACAGTGCAGTATTTTTTTTAGATCGGACTCTGTATTTAAATTCTATAGCGCTCATGTAATGGATGATAACAGTTCATGGGATGGTTTTTAGTTGTATTATTACTATTGACTTCTATTATTTATGATATTCTGCTATTGAGACTATCTTATAATGTTATTTAAGTTTGTTTCTGCTTATTGATTGATGGATTGCCTAGTAAACGGTATTAGGTGTCGTCACAGCTCCGGTGAGATTTTTGAGTTGTGACAAGTTGGTATCAAAGCACTAGATTTCTTAGGTCTCGAGAGCCATGAGCAAGTCTATATGAGTCTGGAAGATGGGTACAGAGATGTCTATACTTATCTTCCAGAGGCTACAGGGTTGTTACAAAACTTCACTTTCTTTATGCATATTCATGCATTTTACTGGATTTATTCATGCATATATTCTACATATGCTAGTTGATGCATTATACTTACTTATGGGACTTGCTAGTGAGTTGTTGGATACTTGGAGAGTGTGGAATTGATAAAAAAAGGGTGAGTTTTCATACAATGTCATGCTATACTCATGTAGATGCATTCATACAAATGCTATTTGGAAATTGCTGAGAAAATGATCCTTATTAGTCAATCATAGGCCCTTGTGATCATGTAAAAGTATTTGAGTTTGAGTTACATGGTGAACATTGTATTGATATGTGGTTTTTGGTGCAGTAGTACATGCTTAATGTGGTTATTTGAAAAATGCATGTTTACTGCCTTCTTCTTAATTTGTGCACCTTATTATTGATACTTGCTATTCTAGGACCATCCTTGGATATTGTTTTTGTTCTTATACATGTTATTGAGTTGTACAGGTTGTATATAAGTGGTATCTTTTGACTAAACCTCGTCATTACTTCATTGAAGTTTTTATTGATACTTACCGAGCACATGGGGTCGGTTGTATTTATACTATACTTTTGTACCTTGCGTGCAGATTGTGGAGCTGAGCTGTTGTAGATGACCAAGGCTAGCATTGAAGATGAATTAGCTTTCCTATTTCAAGCCACCATTTGTTCATGGTAGCTTAGGATTTATGCTTTTGTTTATGTGTATTCAGACGAATGTTGTCCCTGGAGAATTCTTACCGTTCCCTGAGAAATGGAGTTCCACACGTAAGCTCTCTGTTCGGGTTGTCCTTTCTTTCCTTCATACGGGGTAGGATTCACGGTGATTTCTTCCCTTTTTTTGTTTGTAGCTGCTCGTTGGTTGCCTGATGAGGTTCCGAGCTTAGCCGAATGGTCTCACAGATTAAAAGCATGCTGGACTCATGATAGGCGCCAGTGGCGAGATCTTTCAAAAGGGAGGTGGGAGGTAAATTGTCGTGGTAGGTGTCTAGCATTCCCTTTCCACTCTTCTCTTTTATTTTTTGGGGATGGCCTTCCCTTTGTTGATCTACTCGGTTCCCCTACTGCAGGCGCCGGGAGTTTGTTCGAGGCAAGGTTGCTGGCTCAGGAGTTGAGGAGTGCTGGCAAAAGGAAGGATGTTCCGTGCCGTGCTGAGGCTAGTGGGGAGGCACCTTCTCCGCAACAGCTGAGAGGAAATGATTCGATCAGTCGGCCAGCTTTCGGACCGAATTTTTATTGGACATAGCTTCGGCCCTTGGTGAGGCTCATCGTTCTGGTCTTGCGGTGCATTTTTGCTAGCGATAAAGGCGTTCTGGCCTAGTATTTCCTTCCTTTTTCATCATGCGCTTGGCTTTTTTTCTGGCTTTTGACAGGCTCAAAGTCGAGTTGCTTCGTCGCGAGACCCACCTGTAGAGTGCCCAAAAAAGGGGAAGGTCCCTCCAGCTTCTCCGCGCGGTAAAAGAAAGCGAGGTGGACCGAGGCCGTGCTTGGGAGGTTCTCTTGGAGAAATAGGTATTCCGCCTTGTTGGCTCATATTTCCTCCATATTTCCTTTTGTACCTTTGCCGGTCTTTTCAAGTGCTGCTGTTCCAGTTAAAGGATAAAGCAGATGAGCTGGAGCAACTTTGGGGCGAGGTTGGTGCTGCCAACCGCAAACTTGCTGAGCTGCGGGAGCGCCTTAACGCTCATTTGGGGGCTAAAGAGAGAGTTCTAGCTGCGACGTCCGATTTTGAGGCACAACTTCAGGCGTCTCGTGCGGATGATTTCGCTCGATCGAAGATGATCGCGAGGCTCTCGTTTGAGCTCTCGAGGGCGAAAATCAAGGTGGCGTACATCTGGGCCGAGGTCGTAATAAATAACACCCGTTCGAGGAAAAAGATAGTTGCTTATTCAAAGAGCGCCGCTGCAGGTAGGGCCGAGTTGAAGAAGGCCCTCGATCGTGCAAGCAATATCAAGGAGTACGAGAGGTGCAAATCCCAGAGGAAGATCCTTGAGGAGATTCATGCTCCAGGTTTCGATCTCTTAGAGGAGATCAAACACGCCGAGGGAGCGGAGTTTGATGCCAAGTTTCTGATATCTAATGATGAATGGGAGGCCGAGGGGCCGTACCTGCCAAAAGTGAAATAATGGGGGAAAGAACATTCCCTATATGTGTATACACATATATAGATCCCATCATATGATGTGGATTGAGATTGTGCCCTGTAATCGATATACAATTGATAATGAAAAAAAAAAGGGACCCTTTAAATTGTAATTTTTGCGTTTCTTATCGCTGGGGTTTTCCCACCGGACCGATTGGATCCTTGAGTGGCCTTCAGGATTTTTCCCGTCCTCATGGGTGGAGGGTGGTGACCCTATGTGATCCTGGACCGAAGCGTTCTTGCGGGAGTGTGGCCTGGAGATTTGTCGCGACTGTTGTGCCTTTTAGGCGTATGGTGATTGAATTGCCCTCGGGTTCAGTCTCCGAGTTGGTAGATAATGGTCTTTGTGTCGTGTCTCGAGCTGCAGTTAGCCCTTGACCCTCTCAGAGGTTCCGGTTGGCGATAGTGCCTTTCCCTTCCCGACCTTCGGCATTTGACGATCTTCTAGGTCCAGTCTTCGAGTCGCGTTGCAATTCGAGCTGTAATTGACCTTTGGATCTTACTTTGAGCTTTCGACCAGTGGTGGTGGCCTTTCTGTTGTTTGGTCGTAGAGACCTTTCGACATGGGGCCAGGAGGCTTGCTTAGCTGGCGACAATGGCACTTACGCTATTTGGTCGTAGAGACATTTTGATAGGGGGCCCGTAGGCTTTGCTTAGTTTAACTATTTTGGATTCGGTCTCCGAATCAGGTTACGATTCGAGCTCACTTTAATCCTCAAGTTGTCAATTTTCAATTCTATGGTCGTAGAGATCTTTTGGTGTGAAGCTCGTAGGCTTTGCTTAGCCAGCGACAATGGCACTTACGCTGTTTGATGTGAGGCTCGGAGGCTTTTGTAGGCTTTGTTTTCCTCTCGTTAAGGTCTTTTTGATTATTTTTCCTGACCCGTTGTAGGTTCTAAAAGAACCTCGATTTCAAGTCATAATCGGCGATGTTTTGAGCACCTCGGAAGGTTCATAGCCCATAAGTCGAGTAGATCGATGCTTTTTCGATTTTGGAGCCGACATGGTCGGGACTCGCTTTTTTGCCTGTTGAGAAAAGCCTATGTTTTAACCAGTTCTTTCCGAAGTTGATTCGGAGGATTTTTTAGCAACAGTCGGGCATCCCCGAGTTGCATTTTTTGGGCTGTAGCAGCCATTTTGACCATAGTCGTGTGCATTTGGCAGGGGCCATTTTTTATCCCGAGAAATAGTTTTAGGCGTCCATACCGAAGGTATGTCCTTTAGGGATTCTTAGAAATGCGATGTGTAGCCTAAACTGCGGGATTTTTCATGCCTGTTGAGGTCTTACAGTTTGCCATGCCTGTTGAGATCTTACAATTTATCATGCCTATTGGGTCTTACAGTTTGCCATGCCTGTTGAGGTCTTACAATTTCTCATGCATGTTGAGATCTTATAGTTTATCATTCCTGTTGAGGTCTTATAGTTTAGGAAGAATAGATCCGGTTTTGCCAAGGCTGCCCGTTAGGTTCTTATAATTTTGGATTTTCCAGTGCGTGGAGATTGGCGACAGTCTCCGAGTTAGCGAGTTCGCTTGAAGACAGCTTCTTGTAAGCTCGAAGCTATTTTTCGGAGGCTTGGTGAGCCTGGAGTTCCGACCTTGGGGTCTTGCAAGTTGTCGATTTGCTCATGGTGAGTCTCCGAATATATCGGATAATTCTGGGCCTGAATACTGCCTTTCGTAGTTTTGGGGCCATATCGCGAGGGCTTTGTGAGCCTGGGGCCTCGGCCCTGGGGTCGCGAGGGTGCCGAATTGATTAAGTCTCCGAGCATTTTTGGACATATTTGATGCAGTGGTTTTCTTTCTGAGGATAAGCTGAAATATTTCCTTTCAAGGCGTTGAATGCTCGGAAAATACCCTTTATTGCTCGGCAAAAATATAAGTTTGTAAAGTACAAGTTTGTTTTGCTGCCGTAAGTCTGGTCAACTTGGGTGTGACCCTTCTGATTATCCGATATGCCTGTATGGTTTCATATTGAAAAATAGAGAGAGATCACGGACTTGTTGGGTCCCTTCCCTGGGGACGCGCAGTCCTGCTAATAATCTTGTTGGCAGAACCTTCTTCCTGATAGGAACCCGGTCGAGAAAAAATGTCGGGCGACCCCATAGTCGCCACAGATCCTCGAACGGGATCCAGAACTACTAAATGCCTTGGCTGCCTGCCTGCGTATAGATTAGCAACAAGAAAAGAAGAAGGGAAATGATGAAAGGATGTTGCATTTCTGAGAGTATGCCCCTCGGCAGTCGTATTCCTCGTCCGGCTAGGCCAGGCCAAAGACGCGAGTTCTCTTACCCTCTAACCTCGTCTGAGGGTAACGCCAGTTATGAGCGTAAGGAAAGGAATCTCCTTCTATCACTTGTAGCCAGATGCTTTGGCTCCGTGCCCGTCATGGAGTTTCCCACACTTGGAGGAGTAGAGTCGGGGTCGCATTCCAGGCGACGTTAGTCCGGACTGTCCCATTGGCTTTGGCCCGACATTGTCGGTGCAACTTGGGCTGATATACCTGTAGTCATTAATGTATGTTTTATTTGAAAATGAGCTCGAACGAAAGAAGGGATTACCAATACGTTAATGCGATGCCGGGGTGGAGTCTCGGCATCCTTTTTCCTCGGACGAGAGGGTGTCCTCGGGGAGTACTCCCCGAGATTGTTCCTTTTTGGTGGCGGGCACTTTCACTCTACGTTGCACAGATCTTAGCGGGGTGACGCCTTCCTTTAATGGTTGCGACGATATGTCGCAGCTTTGCCGGTTCTGCTTTGTTCGATTTCCCTTTTTCCGTTGAGCTGGATCCGGGTTCGCTTGCTTGGCGATGCTTTGTGGTCACCTCTATTGGATGGCGTAGTTACTGCTCTCTTGGGTCTGTAACTCCAAACATTTTATGACTTTCTTGGTGGGCCGCGACTTTCTTGGAGGGATTTTGGTCGAATAGACCCGAGCCACTCGGAGTTCCCAACTTTACTTATGGTGAACATTATGTTTGGAACTACAACGGTGAAATCGAACTTTATTGGCCGAGGCCTCCTTGCCAGTTGCGCTTCATTGAATTTGGTATCATTGGGGGTTCCTTGAAGGTGACGTCTTTGGGCTACCGCTTTGTTGTTGCGAGATGCATTGTGCCTCGGATCCTTTCTTCCGTTTGTGGCACGTGGACGATGACTCCGTCGTTCAGTGTCGGCTTCTCTGTTGGGGATACACCTGGACACGCTGATCCAGTAGAGATCTCTCGAGGTTTATTCGCGGCTCTGACTTGGGTTCGGTGTCAGTTGCTGGTATGTGACCAAGCCTTGACCGGATATTCGACTAAGCTTCGCTCGAATTGTTCCGGAGATACCGGTATATTTTTTTGGGGTTTTGGATAAAGGCCCGTGCCACCCTACTATTTGGGACCGAGAATGGCCTCGTTTGCCTTGTTGGATAGCAGGGCGCGGCTCCTCATGATATTTTATTTCTTCTTCCTCTCTCGGCCTTCGGTGCGTTGAGCTCTTCTAGCATTCCAATGGCGTTGGCGTTGGCGTTGGCGTGTGCTTCTGCGGTTCGTGACAGTATGGTGAGCGGGTCCCCGAAATCGGATGTTGAACAATAATGTTGCGGCATGGTTTCTTCTGGGGGAATTTCTTCAAATCTCTTTATCGGGACGGGATTGAATTCTCCATTTTAGGGGTCACCGTTCCTGACGGGCTTGCGTGAGTGGAGATGCACCTATAAGGACTGAGGGTCCTGTCTTCCCTAGGGGATTTTGTTGTTTCTGACTTCCGCAAAATGAGTCCTAGGATCCTATTTTCGGGAGACGGTTGTTGCAGGAATCTCCGCGGGTGTGAGTCGATCTTTTCGATGATGTCCTCTAGCATCCTTGCCAGTGCAGGATATACCGTTGGTTTGTCATGGCCCGATACCTTGGATACTGGCTCGAAGTGAGTAGATATTTTTGGTGTTATCGCGCCAAGAGTCTCCGGGCGGCTCTGTAACTAAGAGATAGCCAGACGTTGTTCCTGCAACATTTCAAAAATAACACGAAGGTCAATTTCCCGATCTACCGGGGCTGGGATTTTTTGGGTTTCCTGTTGATTAGCGTGTTGCGTGTCGTCATCGGAGCGAGAGGCTTCGTTACCCCGCTGTGCAGCATATGAATCCATATTCACTTGGACCGATCTAGATGCGTTATCGGGGTCCTGCGGTTGCGCAAGCCGTTAGGGTGGCCACATTGTTTTCCTTGCGATTTGTGGGGTTATCGTCCTCGATTTCCCTTATCGAGCTGACCATTAACCTGAAATTGAAAGGTCTTGGGCAAGAAGAACTATGAGAGATATCATGCGTTCAAGTGACAAAACTAGCAAGAAAGTAATCACTATTATTTTTAGCCCTACGGTGGGCGCCAAACTGTTTACCATGAAAATGGTAACAACAGTTAAATTTGTAAATGGGGCTCTAAAAATACGTGATCTATTTCCAAGCTAGTTTGAGGGGGTGATTAATGCTAAATGTGAAGTAAAATAATAAAGAGAGAGCTGGCCAAATGATAATCAAACCGATAAGGGGCGTTTCTGGGCTTAGGACAAGCCAGTAGATACCTCGGGGCCAGGCCTCGAGCCTGCCTCAGTTCCATCAAGGGTGATCTTATCGAGGGTAATCGGGGAAGGGATAACAGTTAAGGCTTTATACCGTCAATCTTGAGCTAAATGGCGAAGAACAAACGAAGAATAAAAGGCTAGGGCGACCTCGGGGTTGAAGAACACAGTTAACTTAGAAGGGAGAGAGAGAGAGAGAGAGATATTATTGCTTATTAGAGAAGTGGAGCAACATCAGTCAGTGGGGACAGTCCCCCTTGTATAGGCGAGGGGACTCAATAAAATATGCATATTATATTTACAAAAGTAGAAAGATAGGACGACCTTCGCGTGTCATTTCAATAGGTTACGGATAGACCAGCCCTGTCAGGTATAGCTATGCGCTTCGGAGTCATCTTCTCTTACCCCTGACCTCGAACCTTGCTTCCTTTGATTCGGACCTCGACGAGCCCGGAGGTCGAGAACTCGATCATAGCCTTCCATCCTCGGGGTCTCGAGGGAGGCTTCCCGAATTGTCTTAATAGCGAAAATCAAGTCTTCTGATTTTTACCGCATACAACATTACACTTCATAATCAACACAACTTAGAAACATATGGTGACGACCTTCCTCATTTTCCCCACAAGTATAGATGCAAATTTATTAACAAACACAGGTATAAACTCAAAACATGCTTTCGGAGAAAATCCCTTAAAAAGAATAAGCCTTAATCAATTTACCTCAAACTTCAAGCTCCAATAGTACTACAATACTCTAGTTGATTATATTGCTCAAATATCACCAACAAATTCAGTATCTATCACGATCCAAAACTCATCCCGTCATGATGGCGCCTATCGTGGAACTAGGCCAGCCTCAACTCAACGCAACCCTAAACCACAATACTAAAATCAAATCATTTACGAAAAAACTTTCATCATTTTAAATAAACTGTTTAAGACGTAAAAGAAAGGTTCTTATTATGATACAACCATCCCAAAACCAGGGTGTCACAGAGTACATGAGAGTCTAGAGAAATAGTATAGTCTACTACAAGGTTCACTGAATACAACTGAAACACAGCTAGAATAGAGGGTCAAAATCTACGAGCGCCATGCAGATACCTCAACAATCTCCCAAGCCTGCAACATCGATCAGTGACTGCTACCTAGACTGAAAGCTCCTGGATCTGCACACAAGGTGCAGGGGGTAACGTGAGTATACAACCTCAGTAAGTAACAGGTCCAACCTTTGGACTGATAGCTAGTGACGAACGTAACCTCAACAGAAAATAGATATAAGCGGTGCAGTAAAGTAAACATGATATTCTTTCATGAATACGTCTCAACAGTGAAATATAGACAGATCTGAACAATGTAAAATATAAAGCTCAGTTAACTCTGCATGCCAATGCACAAAATGTATGAAATGCACCATGCGCTCAACCACTCGGTACTATATATGGCCATCCATCCCAGGAAAATCCATCCTGGAACATATACAACACTGACTTTAAGTCACCCAGTACCGAGGAACAAGGGTAATACAACCTTGAGGAGAAATCCATCTCCGGGTATATATATATATATATATACTCAACCACTCGGTACCGTATATGGCCCATACGGCCCAGGGCAATCCATCCCGGAACATACTCAACAGTGACTAGACATCACTCAGTACCGAGGGAAAAGGGAAATCCATCCCTATGGAGAAATTCATCTCCATATATCAATACTTCGGACAAATCCATGTCAAGAGATATTCATCCCTCAATAATATCATCCGCGCTCACTAGGGGTTTGTAGACTCCGGAGGGGCTCCTTTCAGCCTAAGCGCTATAACAAGCCAACGAAGGCATAATCAATAATCTGTTGCGACGTACAGCCCGTTCCCATAACTACCACTCGTAATCAGGCTCTCGACCTCACTCATTCATCACTCTCCATCTCACACACACAAGCTCACAATGCCAAGAAACTAGCCTGAAACAATGATATGATGTGCCAAATAACAACAACCAAGACTGGGACATGATATGATATGCATGAACAAGACTGAGTATAGAATATCAGTAAAACTAATGAGATGACAGTAAGAAACGACCATTCGGGTTTCAACAGTATCGGTGTGAAGCCCTAACATGGTAATTAGCATGAGTTACAGCTCATTAACTTAATCACATAATCACATCACAAATATCAGTAAGAAAGAGTCACTAAGCGGTTCCATGGAATGATTCATGCCACAATTCTCATGGTGCACGCTCATACGCCTGTCACTTGGCATTTGTGTCACCTCAATATTTAATCATATAACACATAGTTTGGGGTTTCGAACCCTCAGAACCATGTTTGGAAGCGTTACTTACCTCAAACAAAGCCAAATCCTACTCCGCTACGCCTTTGCCTTTGGAATCGGCCTCCAAACGTCTCGAATCTAACCAAAAGCAATACAACGCAATCAACATATGACAAGGAATCAATTCCAAATGAAAAACTATCCATTCAATCCAAAATCTCGAAATTCACCCAAACCCGGCCTCGGGCCCACATCTTGCAATCCGACAAATATCGCAATACTAGAAACTCCTTCCACTCACGAGTCTATACATACCAAAATCATCAAAATCCGACCTCAAAATGGTCCATCAAATCCTCGATCAAAACTCTCCAAAACTCAAGCCCTAATCCCCTCAATCTCACTCCTAATTCCCACTAATACCATGATTAAACAATGAGAAAATCATCATAAACACAAATAAAAAAGCTTAAGTAGCTTACCCAACTGATAACCCTTGATCCCTCTTGAAGAATCACTGCCCAAAGCTCAAAACCCTTCTTAAAAAATGCAGGAATCAGGAAAAATTCGCAAAGAAGACCTTTTATACTTTCTGCCGAGGCCCTAAGGACCTAAACCAAAAATACCAACAAGTCATATACCACTATTCAAACTTATTCAAACCTTTGGAACACCCCTGAACAGCATCACAACACCAAATCACCCTCGGATTCAAGCCTAAGAACTCCTAAACTTTTGAATTCCACAAATGATGTCGAAACCTATCAAACCTCGTCCGAATGACCTGAAATTTTGCATACACATCACAAATGACACTACGAACCCGCTCCAATTTCCAGAATTTCATTCCGACCCCGATATCAAAATTTCCACTACCGATCGAGAAACGCCAAATTTCCAATTCAAGCATAAATCTACCACAGACCTCCAAATTACATTCCGAACACGCTCCTAAGTCCAAAATCACCTAACGGAGCTAACCAAATCATAAAAATCGAAATCCAATATCGAACACTAAAAGTTAAAACTTGGTCAAACTTTTCAAATTTAAAGCTTCAAGCTGAGAATCATTCTTCCACATCCCTTCCGATTAACCTGAAAACCAAAACCGGTAATTTACGTAAGTCATAATAAATCATACAAGGATGCCCTGAAACAACCGAGCGAGGTGCAAATGCTCAAAACAATCAGTCGGGTTGTTACATCCTCCCGTACTTCAACATACGTTTACTTGAACGTGCCCAGAGTTGTCCCAAAACCATCAAATCATTGTGTAACCTTACCATGCACATACCCGGGGGTGATCCCATGTCACCCTCCCCCATATAGGTCTGATAACACAACATAACTGAAATTTCGTAATTCAACCTAGCCCATAAGCCTTAGAACCAAATTTTTCTTATCCAAAACTTCTGTAAAATCGGAATCTCGCATCTACACACTGAATAAGTCCGAACAAGTTGCATCAAACCATATCCATAACCCAAGATGTAATCACATGATATACCACACGACCCAAACACTCATAGTGATAACTCCTAAACATAATAGCTGCTCAAAACAACCCAATACTGGTAAATAACCTCTTATCGAGCAAAACCTCGTTCTAACACTTTCATATACCGCCAATAATGAAAGAAACACACAGAAACTTGTAACCTTTTGTTTGATCAACCAGTCATGGAGTTCCCGCTTCTCTGACAGGAATTATAGCAGGTTTCTAAGCTGATTTTTGATATTATCCTTCTAACCAGGTTGTAGTCAATTCTGATGGTATTCATTCTAAGTCCAATGACCTCATCTCATCCAACACGACCACCCTGTTAACATGATGCTAATCGGCTCCAACCCTGTACCACTATATAATGGCGAGAAGTGGTCGATGCAGCTTTTACCCGAAAGGTCGGGATCGATATCCACAGGGAGTTAATATTGGTTGGGAGTTGGGTTTCTATGTAATCTAGCTATGTGTGTTGCTTTTAAATGCACTTCTAACCATGCTTGGATTTGTTTCTATTCTATGTTTAATGCTATTGATTGCTGAAAATAATTTAAGTACAATGTTTTTGTAGGAGTTTTCTCAATTGATAAAAAAGCACTAGGGAAGTGACTTACACCTAAGCGAGTATCTAATGGGGTCTAGAATTTAGGGCAAGCTTGTTATATTTGGGATCGTGATATAACCTTTACACATAATTAGTCACTCTATAATTCTCGGTAGTTTAAGTGACTTTGCCCTAATTGGCTTTCTCAAGCCTAATTGGGTGTTCAAACAATGCAAATAAAATTGGCTTAAGTCGGGTATTACTATCTCTAGGCTTAACAATTGGGGCTATCAATCTCTTGAATTCACCCCAATTTCTTGTTAGCCTATTTTTCTAGACTTGGGTTCTCTTTCTCAAGAAGAGCCTAAGTCAAAAGGCATGAATCAGTGTTTGCAACCACCAATTCAATAATTAAAGCATGAAACAAGCTAAATATCACTAACCCATAAACAAATAAGCCCTAAATTGAAGAACCATTAAATACCAACACTAGGGTTGGGTCACAACCCTATCTAATGGGTTTAGCTACTCATAATTAAGGTAGTAATCAAAGATAGAGATGAAATATAAGCCAGAAAAGTTGATTACAAGAACAAAATTCAAGAATATAAGCTAAAGTTGCTCTATAATTACTCTAAATGGTAAAGTACGAGTGTTCACGAGCTCATTGATACATAAGATCACCTAAAAATGTGAAAAAGATCTATATATACATTGCCGAAATTACTAGACAAAAATACCCTTGCGGAGGTTCCGCTGTCAGCTAAATACTAGGCGCCTCAGCACATGTACTTTCGCGGCCGCGCAAAAACAAGCGCGGACCGCGTTTCTTCAATTTTGGACTTGTACTGAGCTAGGTTCCGCGGACAGCGTAAAGTCTACCGCGTCCAAGTTGGCTTCTATCGCGGCCGCGTAAAATGATCGCGGACCGTGTTTTTCAGTTAGGTTCCACTAGCCAAGTCTCTGAACCTCTTTCACACCCTCAGTGGAATTTGCACCACATCCGCGCCTGGTAAATTCACAATCGTGTAATTTAGACATGGGTTGCATTCTTCATTTGAGCTCATATTGTAAGGTCTCTGATTCTCTATCTCCGCTCTCAGCGCAATTTCTCTCGCAAACGCGCCAATGGTTTCGAGGTCGCACTTTTGTAACGCGGTCAGCGGCAGTGTTAGCATTTGGCTGCAGCTTCTTTGAACATCACATTCGCTACAGCATATTTTTAATGGTCTCAGCGCAAGGTCTTACGCGACTGCGTAATAATAGCGGTGACATCATCTAGTTCCATTCTTTGGGCTTGTGCAAGTTCGACTCCCTTATGAGTTCATTTTGGCTTCTTTGCCTCATTTTGACCAAAACCTGCAACTAAGCACCTTATGTTAGTTTTCGGTAATACCTTAACGCACTTTTGGCCCAAAACCTAAGCAAAAGAGAGCATAAGATAGGCTAAAATCCATAGTTATCAACTCGCCCAAGCTTAAGCTTTTGCTTGTCCTCAAGCAAACAAAGTAATTCCCACCTCCACAAGAAAAAAAAAAGAAAATTTCAGCTATCATAAGGTGACTTCATCAAGCATCAATTGGGACTAACAATTAACCTTAACATAAATGCATTATCAACAACACACAATCTTTTTAGTACCATAGCTCTAGTGCGACACAAGAGCATCAAAGAGTTGACTTAACTCATCAAGGAAGTTTGCTCTACTATGTAGGTCATTGTGGAACCTAAAATTTTTCTCCTCTACTCTCCATAAGCAAATCTCACTTTAGATTATAGCACTCAGAACAAGGATTGTGGAAAAGTACGCTCATCTCTCTCAAAGGAAGGTCTCAAGTCCGGCTCTAAGTACCATAAGCTTGCCCCTTATGTAAGTCACCACTAATATAAGCTCTCTCAACTCGAGATCATATAGAAATTTTGTAGGAATGTAATGAAGGCTTTTGGTTCAAGGTAGGATATATCGGCCTATGAAGGTTTTATCTATCCTTAAGCACTCCATTTTCACAATTTGGCTCATGTTTTCTTGGCTCTTTGAGTCATTTTCTTCTTCCTTGGGGGAGCTAGAGAGACACATTATCACTCTTTTCTTGTATATGACGCTCATTTTTCTCCTTTTCTTATCATTCCAAGCATGTCAACATTGTTTTCTTAAATCCTTTCAACCTTTTGTTTTCTCTTGACATGTTTCTTTTTGGCTTTTCATCCTTTTTGTTTGCCTTTCATTTTTATCAATTCTTTTTGTTCTTTGAACCTTTCATCACTTTGAATTTCCTTGTCTCTCCCCCAAACTTATATTTTTGACTATTGTTCATCATGAATGCTAAGGAAAGATTGGATGCCAAGAGGGGGTTATTATAGGATGGATGAAGGCTTGTAATGCAGTTATTGAACGAAAAAGGCTTAGGCTCAAAGGGGTTGACTAAGGATATCGTAATGGTAGCTATGAAAGTTTTCAAATTAAATTGGGAAAAAAGAGAGCCTATAATCACTTCTGAAGTCGAGCGACACTTAGAATTTTGCCTCGAAAAACATTCGAGGCAAGTTCTAGACTTGTTGGCACGGGACTTGGACTTGCAATTCAGCACCTCACCTCTCAAGCTACTGGATTGTTAAAGAGAACAAAGTCGAGGGCCCACAACAACCCTGGCTAACATTGAGCATAAAAAATAACTCCAAGAAGACACGCGACGACTGTTTAGTCAACACAAGAGTCTAAAGGTCACAACTAGAACCATTCTTTGCAAATCACTTATTTCTAACCATGAGGTCAAAGGTAAATGTGCTAGGCCCAAGTGAAGCGTTCTTGAGTCACTTTTATTCATTACTACTACATATCAAGACAAAAAGAGGAACAGACTCAATCCCTTAAGAAGGTTTTCACGCCATCCCTCGTTGGGAAGAGCCACCCGGTTCACACAAATTCCACCTTTGGAAAGAACCGTTGCATAAAAAAAACCAAAGGCTAATTGATCATGAAAACTTGTAAAAGTAAGAAGCTACAAATTGAAAAAGAAATTACTAAATGAAATAAGAAGCTACGCTATTAAGGAAAGTTTCAAAAGAAGTTATAAAGTAAAATATGGAATGTAAACTGAATATGTATAATACGGGATTGAGACGAATATACGTAAAAAGAAAAATGAATATATACATGGAAAGGTAACTCTATATACATATAAAAAGTAAAAAAAAGTAGGAAAATAAAGTACGATAAGTAGAAAATAAAGGAAAAAGAAATAGTATCAAGGTTATTACAAACCAATTATCCAAATCATCATCAAAATAAGGCCATCCCCCCCCCCCCCAAATAAAAATTAGCATTGTCCTCAATGCTAACAGCAAAAATAGAATAGGGGAAGGGTAGAGAGTAAAAAAAACTCCCTATGATGCCTCTCTCTGCATGGGGTCATTGGCTGTGTCCTGTGGCTGGCCTGAGTCATCTATCTCAAGGTCCTCCAACTTAATCTCCAAACCCTCAATCTGGGGGATCACCACTTTTCTCACCGGTTCTCTGTCAGCTTCCTATTCTGGTCCTTGTGGTGGCTGAACTATCTGTGCTACAAGAGCAGTCTCTCCCATAAGGAGATCCATAGGAATGTCACCGGCTGAAGTAAGCTTTGACCCTCCTTCTTCAGCTCTCCTTGACCCTTCTTCACTTCCCTCACCTGTTTAACCAGCTCCTTGATTGCTTTCCCATGAGCATCCAGAGACTCCAGAATCTTTGTTTGGTTGGCGAGAATAATTTTCAATGATGGAGGCATCTGGAGCTGTGATGGAGCTACCTGAGCTGCTACTACACCGGATAAGGCAAATAGCTTCGATGTAGCTACTTGCATCCAATTATTGATGGTGGACAATGTCTAGTTGACCCTTAGAGCAGTCTGAGGGTATGCTGATGAAGAAGGCACTGAAGTAGGAATAGAAGCAGATGGTCTGGAGGGAGGATGTGGCATGGCAGCAGACGAACCCTCAACACTGAAGCCTCAGAACCAGTGGCCACCACCCCTGGCTCTTTAGACTGGCCAGTGGAAGTTGTTGCTTTACCCTTGGACTTGGGGTTATCCGGACCCTAAAGGATGTACCAAGAAAATGGCCTCTTTGGCTTTTGTTTACCGTGAAAATGGTAACAACAATTAAATTTATAAATGGGATTCTAAAAATACGTAATCTATTCCCGAGCTAGTTTGTAAGGGTGATTAGTGCTAAACGTGGAGTAAAATAGTAAAGATTTAGCCAAAAAAGATAATTGAACCAGTAAGGGGACGTTCCCGGGATTAGAGCAAGCCAGTAGATACCTCGGGGTCAAGCCTCGAGCCTATCTCGGTCTCATCGAGGGTAGTCAGGAAGGGGATAACATGTAAGTATATATATAAACAAGGCTTTATACCGTCACTCTTGAGCTAAATGATGAAGAAAAAATGAAGAACAATAAAATGCTAGAGCGACCTGGGGATCGAAGAACACTGATAACTTAGAAAAAAAAATGAGAGAGATATTATTGCTTATTGGAGAAGTGGAGCAACATCAGCCCGTTACAAGGTGGGGTAAGTCCCCCTAATATAGGCAAGAGGACTTGGTAAAGTACGCATATATTATTTACAAGAGTAGAAAGATGGGACGGCTTATCGCACGTCATCTCAGTAGGCTACAGATAGATCGGCCCTGTCAGGTGTAGCCATGTGCTTCGGAGACCTCTTCTCCCACCCTGACCTTGGGCCCTGCTTTCTTCAATTTGGAACTTGATGAGCCTTGTCACACCTGCTTTTTTGCCTACACCCGCGAGGGCATAAAAGAGTTTTTCCAATTAAAGGACAATTAGAATGGGATTTATTATTAAATTTCTGAGTCGCCACTTGGGAGATTAATGGTGTCCCAAGTCACCGGTTGAATCCCGAACCGAGGAAATTATGACTCTGTTAACAGTCCGCGAACCAGAAATCCGAGTAAGGAATTCTGTTAACCCGGGAGAAGGTGTTAGGCATTCCCGGATTCCGTGGTTCTAGCACGGTCGCTCAATTATTGTATTTGGTTTTACCTGATTTTAAAATATGTTCTAACCTATGTGTCTTTTATTAGTAAATCGATTTTATTTTTTTATTATTATTATTTTTTATTTTTTTGATAAGAATTACAACGTCGTGAAAATGCGTCTCGAACCACGTCGCACCAGTGCACCCGTGGTTTTTGACACATTTTGACTTCGTTGAGATTTAAATTTGGGTCACATAAATGTGCACCCGTAGTTAGAAAGGTAAAGTTATTTAAAGTGCGTGCCTAAAGATACTATCGCATTATTATATTTGGGGAAGGCCGTGAAATTCGCTAAACGATCCTCCCTAATTCTAAGTATTTTAACACAATATTCATTGAGGGCCCCGCAATTTTTATTCGGCGAGGCTCGTCTCATTTTATTAAAGGTCAACCTAAAGTAGACTCCAATTTTCTATTTAATTGTTTCTAAAAAAAGAAAGAAGCCTAATTAATTTGCTACTGGACCAGGTGATGATTTTGTTTCACAGCTCAACCATTGGGCTCCCAAAATAAGCCCAACGCATGGAATTTACATTCATGCCTGATGTCAAAACTTGGCCAGTCACAGACTTCAGCCCAGGCCCGAACGTACATGGTTATTAGAGTTGGACCTGGGCTAGACTGACAAAACACCTCTAAAAAAAAAGAGGTTGTTAAGCCCAATTTGTTAAACCAAACATAACGGTCAATCTGAATAATTACACAAGGAATTACAAAGCTTATTTCAGTTGATTTATCCTAGTGAATTCAATTTTTTGTTTTGAAATCCGTAACACACAACAACAGCTAATTCAAATTATCATGCTTCAGTTCTATATGATGCAGTGTTAATCTAAGATGACCAAATTAAATGTGTAAGCCCAATAACTTCAATTTTTTATTCAATAGTAACTCAACTCAACGTTATAAACTTCCAAACTAAATCAAAAGAGTTCGCTAATAGTAATGACTATCCAAATTACACTTCACGTATTATGTATCCAAATAGGCATAGTCCAGTCAGTCTGGTTTAATTACAAAATTCAATTAACTAAACAAAAATTAATCGAATTAAACTATAGCTAAATACAGAAGACAAGCAGGTTCAGAAGATGATTCCATTCCGACTCCATAAAATCATACACTACATCATGTAATTCAAATCGTGTACCTGTAAGTTGCAAAATAAGAAGGAAAGTGAGGTCAGCTACAACAGATGAGAAGCAGTAGTAGTTCAGCACTCAAAACAGCCCAGGAATAGAGTGAACAACCCAGAAATGTTTAAATCAGGCAAAATTTAACAGAGCTGCTTCAACACAGCATCGACTTCATCCAGAAATGCACACAAATGAACCAAAACCCAACAGTAACACCTTAAACCAGACTAAAGCAAACAATTCTAACTTGAAATCAACAACACTCAAAACTCGAAGTCAATCCATAATCTCTGAATTAAGAAATAACAGCCAAATGCTTGAAAATGAAACTAAAATTAAACTAGGATCCTAATGAAACAGTAACTACTATTTTTTGAGTTTTCAGATTTGTTTTTGAATTTTTGAAGGTTTGAATTTCAAAACTAGATCTGAAATTAGAGAGAAAGCTTTTTTTGGGGGGAATTTTTTAGGCTGAAAAACTTGTAAAACAAGGCAGTATCTACTGCCTTTTATAGGCAAAAGTTGAGGGGGTTTTCAGATTTCTTTATTTTCTTTTTGGTCCCTCACTTTGTGACTTCTTTAACAAGTTAACATTCACAATATTAAATAGAAAGCCCTTGCTAGAACCTTCTAAGGATTTCTTATGTAATTATGAACAAATTTCTTGGGCTCTATTCCCTATTTTACCCTTTAACCTTTCCTTTGAGCCCCCTTAAGTTTCTAGTCATTCTATTTCCCCCCTTAAAGTACTGAATATCTACAAAAATTTACCAAACGGATACATGCTCTACCTAATGCTTTCAAACGGATCTAAAGCAAGTAAAACAACCAATTCAAATCTGATGAACTACTGACTTTCAATTATAATCAAATCACAAATCCAAACAATTGAACTAATTTAGACAAAATTCAAAATTCAACCCTAATTAATACTAAAGCTATAAGGCCAAATGAAACTAAGACCACAACTAAAACAACAATGCTACTTCCAATTATCAACTCAATATAATTCAGGCTCGTGCCAAATCAAATAGACCAGAATCGAAACAAACCATAAAGAACAAAACAAAAGTTAAATTGAAACCCTAGAACCCTAAGTTAAGTATCATGAAGAGCAATTGATTGCGGGGGAAGATATCCTAATTAAAGCTAAACAACAACAAAACAAACAGATCTTAAACAAGAGAAAATCCAACAATCAAAAGGAAAAAAACTTACTGATTTTGGCTTTTAATTAAAATGAACTCCGATCTGTCCTTCAACTGATATGGTTCATTATCAACGTCCTGGGCAACTTAAGCTTGACAGACTTCTAAATTCAGAAACCCTAAGTCCGGGATTTGAGTGGTTAAGGCTGGATTTGGACGGAACTAGCCTAGATTATTTAGGAAGAAGAGGGTAAAGATCTCTTAGGATGGGGTTTTGGGGGAAATTAACTGTGGCGCCACCACCAGAATACAAAGGCGGCGGCTAGGGTTTCTGATTTTTATCTGAGTATTCGAAAGGTTCTGGTGTGTTTTGGGAAAAACGAGACCTAGATTGGGAATAAGAAGGAGGAGGAGAATGCATGGTGTGGTTTTGGCGGTCATTGGCGTCCGCACCGTCGTGGACGGTGGAGATGTCAGTCACAAGATTGATTATTCAAGGTGTTTAGGCGGGATTCGAACTATGAAAATGGTGGATTCGTGACGGGGGCGTTGAGGCGGTGTAGGAGTGTGAATTTGGGAGCCATCGGCAATGGTGGCGACTTCTCCGGTGGTGGCGGCGACGGTGTTACGAGGTTGAGTATGAGGAAGAGAGGAAATGTTTTAGGGTTTGGGTTAAAATTTGGAAAGTTTTATTTAATAGCTTGGGTTGATGAGGTCCATTGGATTAGATCAAATTAAGGGCTCAGATTTAATCCCCTGTTAAACGGGGTCGTTTGGTGTGACTGAGGTGTTGGACCGGGTTGGACATTTGGGGCCAGTCTGAGAGTGGGCTTGGGGAGGGAATTGGTTTGGGCTAGGCAAAATTCATTAAAAGGCCCAATTCAGGGCAGCCCTTCCTTTTTCTTTTTGTTTATTCCCTTTATTTTTTGCCTTTTTATTTTCCTTTTGCATTTTTATATTCTTTATTTTTTTGATTTTATAAGAATGTAAAAAAAATTAAAATGAAACCTACTTTATTTCCAAAAATTAAGCTAATTAATTCATAAAATTGTTTTAAAAACTATTTCATGCCAAATTTAATTAAAATAATTAAATGCACCCAATGAACTATTTTGATTATTTTCTTTTTGTTCTAAACAAATTAACCCCTAATTAATACTAAAATGTGAAATTAAATCCCTAAATGCAAATGTATTTTTTTATTTTCATATGAATTAAGATGCACAAATAAAATGCAACAATTACCAGAAAATGCCACGAAATTCACAAAAATTGTAAATTAATAAAGAAACTGTTTTGTTTGAATTTTTGGGAATTACTTGCTTAGAGCAAAAATCACATGCTCACAGCTGCCCCTCTTTGCCCGGAAACACGAAGAGTTTTCGTGCAAAGATAAGTGAGCGGAAACGAGCGATTTTTGCCCGTTCGCATATTCCGTGTGAAGCATTTTGAAAAGTAGCTGGGACTACCAGGAGCTGTGATTTCACTGATGTTGCTGTTGCTGTTGCTGCTGCTACTGCTCGCTGACCTCCTTATTACATCATGGTAAAACAAAAGAAGTTAGTCTAAGCTATGATCTATGATTTACAAAAGGTCCTATCTATGTCTTCAAACTTGCTCTTGTGTTGCCTTGAACTTGTATCTTGTATTATTCCGATGAGATTCTTGTTATTGCCTTGATTTGTGATTGGCGATGTTTTGCCATTCCTCTGAATATGTGCCTCTATTCTCCAGGCGGGCTCCTGGTTGCTAACGCTTGAAAAGTATTCCCTTGTTCTCCAGGTGGGCTCCTGACGGCAATGCTTGAAAAGTATTCCCTTATTTTCCAGGTGGGCTCCTAACTGCGATGCTTGAAAATGTATTCCCTTGTTCTCCAGGTGGGCTCCTGATTGCAACAAAATAGACATCCAAAGAAACTTTTCTGCCCCAGTTTGGTGATTGGGTGAGTTATGTTACCACATATTAAACTTGAAGGATAAAATTTGCATTATACTTCCCTTGTTCTCCAGGTGGGTGCCTGACTGCTGCGCTTGAAATGTATTCCCTTGTTCTCCAGGTGGGCTCCTGATTGCGATGCTTGAAAATTATTCCCTTGTTCTCCAGGTGGGCTCCTGATTGCTGAATTTGAAAAGTATTCGCTTGTTCTCCAGGTGGGTTCCTGATTGCGATGCTTGAAAAGTATTCCCTTGTTCTCCAGGTGGGTGTCTGACTGCTGCACTTGAAATGTATTCTCTTGTTCTCCAGGTGGGCTCCTGATTGCGATGCTTGAAATGTATTCCCATGTTCTCCAGGTGGGCTCCTGATTGCTGAATTTGAAAAGTATTCCCTTGTTCTCCAGGTGGGTTCCTGATTGCGATGCTTGAAAAGTATTCCCTTGTTCTCCAGGTGGGCTCCTGATTGCTGACTTTGAAATGTATTCCCTTGTTCTCCAGGTGGGCTCCTGATTGCTAAATTTGAAAAGTATTCCCTTGTTCTCCAGGTGGGCTCCTGATTGCTAAATTTGAAAAGTATTCCCTTGTTCTCCAGGTGGGCTCCTGATTGCTGAAATTTGCGAAGTATTCCCTTGTTCTCCAGGTGGGCTCCTGATTACTGAACTTGAAAAGTATTCCCTTGTTCTCCAGGTGGGCTCCTGATTACTGAACTTGAAAAGTATTCCCTTGTTCTCCAGGTGGGCTCCTGATTGCAACAAAATAAACAAAGAAAATTTTCTGCCCCAGTTTGGTGGCTGGGTACAACACGTTATCAAATATTAAAAATTAAAAGCTAAAATTTGAATTGCACTTCCCTTGTTCTCCAGGTGGGCTCCTGATTGCTGAACTTTGAAAAGTATTCTCTTGTTCTCCATGTGGGCTCCTGATTGCTGAATTTGGAAAGTATTCCCTTGTTCTCCAGGTGGGCTCCTGATTGCTAAGTTTGAAATGTATTCCCTTGTTCTCCAGGTAGGCTCCTGATTGCGTCAAAATAGACAAAACAAAGAATATGTTTTGTCCCAGTTTGATGACTGGGTGCGTCATATTACCCAATATTAAACTTGAAAGATAAAATTTGCATTATACTTCCCTTGTTCTCTAGGTGGGTACCTGACTGCTGAAACTTTGAAACGTATTCCCTTGTTCTCCAGGTGGGCTCCTGATTGCTGAGTTTGAAAAGTATTCCCTTGTTCTCCAAGTGGGCTCCTGATTGCGGAACTTGAAAAGTATTCCCTTGTTCTCCAGGTGGGCTCCTGATTGCAACAAAACAGACAAAGGAAATTTTCTGCCCCTGTCTTAATCAAAGAAAGATTTGTTAATATAAAATGGTGGTTAGCTGCTGGCATTCTT
>MU769237.1:30453-40838 GCA_026770625.1 Nicotiana glauca
TGAAGATTGATCGGAAGGTCTTTCTTTGGACCGTAATGTGGCTTTGGATGGGTTTTAGAAAGAAAGGTATAGAGGCTCAAAATAATTCAGCATAGGTTCAAAATTACAACTTTCGGAATTATATTTCTCACAACAACCACAACTTCTGCCCCAGTTTCTTTCTTGGGGATTTTTGGACTTTTATTTTGTTGTGACTGAACCTCAAAGAGAGGCTGCCTATGTACCCTTTCGGGATCAAGTCAAATGTAGTTCAGGCCATAAAATTACTTCATTGTTGCGATCTTTCCTTTCTTCTACTCTTCTTTTCTTTCTTTTTCATTTCTTTTCTTTTTCTTTTCTTTATTTTCTTTTCTTTTCTCTTTTTTTTTCTTTTCTTTTCTTTTCTCTTCTTTTTTTTCTTTTCTTTTCTTTTTCTTTATCTTCTTTTTTTTTTAATTTTCTTTTTCTTTCTCTTCTTTTTCTTTTTCACTGTTTTTCTCTTTTTTTTCCCTACTTACTTTCCCCGCTCGGGCTTACAAATTTTATTATCGATTCCGAAAGAGGGATACGAAATAAAATAGAATAAGGCTCAAAGGGATAACAAAGGATAAAGTGTTTGGATAGCAGAACAAAATGCCTTCGTCATTTCAATCTCAAAACATGCCAAATACAATTAGGTACATTTAGATAAAGAAATCATACATAGTATCGCTTGACTGCATCAGAGTTGATAGCCATTTCTACACATTTCCCTTCCACATCTGTTAGATACAATGCACCATTGGAAAACACTCGTGTTACAACAAATGGCCCCTGCCAGTTGGGGGCGAACTTTCCTTTTGCCTCACCCCAGTGAGGTAGGATACGCTTCAACACCAATTGCCCTACTTCAAACTTCTGCGGATGCACTTTCTTGTTATATGCTCTTGCCATTCTCTGTTGGTATAACTGTCCATGACATACTGCTGCCAATCTCTTTTCATCAATCAAGCTCAATTATTCTAAACGGGATTTGACCCACTCATCATTATCAATTTCCGCCTCGGCGATAATCCGAAGGGATGGTATTTCAACCTCTGCAGGTATCACCGCCTCCGTACCATATACCAATGAATAAGGAGTTGCCACTACTAAAATGCGAACAGTAGTGCGATAGCCTAACAGAGCAAAAGGTAACTTCTCATGCCATTGCATGGATCCTTCCACCATTTTCTGAAGTATCTTCTTGATGTTCTTGTTAGCTTCCTCGACCGCTCCATTCGTTTTAGGACGATATGGGGTGGAATTGCGGTGCGTGATCTTAAACTGCTGACATGTTTCCGCCATCAGATGGCTGTTGAGATTGGCACCATTGTCTGTGATAATCACCTTCGGTATTCTGAATCGACAAATGATATTTGAATGCACAAAATCAACCACTGCCTTCTTGGTCACCGATTTGAAAGTTTTCGCTTCAACCCACTTAGTGAAGTAATCAATGGCTACCAGAATAAACCTGTGCCCATTGGACGCTGCTGGCTCGATTGGCCTAATGTATCCCCCAAGCAACGAAAGGCCATGGTGCCGACATTGTGTGCAATTCAGATGGTGGAGAACGAATCAAATCTCCATGCACTTGGCACTGATGACATTTGCGTACGAAACAGATACAATCTCATTCCATAGTGAACCAATAATATCCTGCTTGAAGAATCTTCTTGGCCAATACATATCCACTCATATGAGGTCCACAAACTCCCGCATGTACCTCGGTCATGATAGTTGTAGCTTGTTTAGCATCCATGCACCTCAATAAAATAAGATCTGGAGTTATTTTGTACAACACTCCTCCACTGAAGAAAAATCCGCTTGCTAAGAGTCTAATGGCTCTCTTTTGATCCCCGGTGGCATGTTCTGGATATACTCCCATCCTAAGGTATTCTTTGATATCATGAAACCAAGGCTCACCATCAAGCTCTTCTTCCACCATATTACAATAGGAATGCTGATCTCGGACCTGAATCTGTAACGGGTCCACATAAGCCTTATCCGGATGATGCAACATCGACGCCAAGGTGGCCAAAGCGTCAGGAACTTCATTATGAATCCTTGGGATATTCCTGAAGTCTGTCGACTGAAACCGTTGACAAAGTTCATGCAAACATTGTCGATACGGTATGATCTTCAAGTCTCGCGTCTCCCATTCTCCCTGAATCTGATGTACCAGAAGATCCGAGTCGCCCATGACCAAGATCTCTTGGACACCCATGTCTATAGCCAATCTCAAACCCAAAATGCATGCCTCGTATTCAGCTATGTTATTGGTACAGTAGAAGCGAAGTTGAGCTGTAACAGGGTAGTGTTGCCATGTCTCAGAAATAAGTACTGCTCCTATCCCAACGCCTTTGGTATTGGCAGCCCCATCAAAGAACAACTTCCACCTCGGTTTTTCATCTTGTTCTGATTCCTCGATATGCATTGTCTCTTCATCAGGGAAATATGTCTTCAAAGGTTCATATTCATCATCAACTGGGTTCTCGGCTAAATGATCAGCCACTGCTTGTGCTTTCATTGCAGTACGGGTCACGTAGACAATATCAAATTCCGTGAGCAGGATTTGCCACTTTGCGAGCCTCCCTGTGGACATGGGCTTCTGAAAAATGTACTTCAATGGATCCAACCGCGAGATGAGATAAGTGGTATATGATGACAAGTAATGTTTCAATTTCTGCGCTGCCCAGGTCAATGCACAACACGTCCTCTCAAGCTGAGTGTACTTTACCTCATAAGATGTGAACTGCTTGCTGAGGTAGTAAATCGCTTGCTCTTTCTTTCCTGTGATGTCATGTTGACCCAGTACACAACCAAAAGAGTTATCCAAAACTGCCAAATAAAGAATCAAGGGTCTTCTTGGCTCTGGTGGAACCAACACAGGTGGACTGGCCAAATACTCCTTAATCTTGTCAAATGCTGCCTGACATTCATCCGTCCATTTGACCGCAGCATCTTTCTTTAGCAGCTTAAAGATAGGCTCATAAGTCATTGTGAGCTGGGCAATAAACCTGCTGATGTAATTCAACCTACCGAGCAAACTCATCACCTCTTTCTTGCTTTTTGGCGGTGTCAACTCATGAATGGCTTTGATTTTGGACGGGTCTAACTCAATACCACGTCGACATACCACGAACCCCAACAACTTCCCTGACGGGACTCCAAAATCACACTTCGCTAGATTAAGTTTGAGGTTGTACCTACGGAGTCTCTGGAAAAACTTTCTCAGGTCTTTGACATGATCACACAGCTTTCTCGACTTTATAATCACGTCATCTACATAGACTTCAATTTCCCGATGTATCATATCATGGAACATGGTGGTCATCGCCCTCATATATGTTGCCCCTGCATTCTTCAACCCAAATAGCATAACCCTATAACAATATATTCCCCAAGGCGTGATGAAAGCCGTCTTTTCCGCATCTTCCTCGTCCATCAAAATCTGGTGATAGCCCGCATAACAATCCACGAAGGAACCAATCTCATGTTTGGCACAATTGTCAATCAATATATGGATGTTTGGCAGTGGGAAGTTGTCTTTTGGACTCGCCTTATTGAGATCACAGTAATCAATGCACACTCTGGTCTTTCCATCCTTCTTTGGTACAGGCACAACATTAGCTAACCAGGTGGGATACCGGGTGACCCGAAGGACCTTCGCATTAAACTGCTTGGTGACCTCTTCTTTGATTTTCACACTGATATCTGTTTTGAATTTCCTTAACTTCTACTTGACAGGAGGGCATGCGGGGTCAGTGGGCAGTTTGTGGACCACCAAGTCGGTACTTAAACCCGTCATATCGTCATATGACCATGCGAAAACATCTTTGTACTCAAGAAATGCTTTGATTGTTTTATCCCTGAGCGGAGCTTCCAAATGGACACTTATTTTTGTTTCCCGAACATTCTCCTGATCCCCTAAATTGACTGCCTCTGTATCATTCAGATTAGGTTTGGGTTTTTCTTCAAATTGACTTAATTCTTTACTGATTTCTTCAAAGGATTCCTCATCATCATATTCTACCTCTTCATAACACTCAATTTCTTGTATTATTATTTCGGAGTTAGATTGGTAATCAAGACTAGGCCGAAGACTCCGCATGCATGACACATCAGTGATACTAGCATAAAAGGGACTGTACAAGAAAGAAAAGAAAGACAAAATAAAGGCTATCAGGAATGAAAAACAGAGGAAATTGAATTTCATTAAAATTGTAAGATAACAAGGTTTAACTCATCCAAACGGACGGAACATAGCATCCGAATTACAACCTTGGAAATAATCCAGATAAAACTGAAAGGAAAATCAAAACTAACTACCACGACTCCCTCCGGGTAGGAAGAGGAGTAGCTTCCCAATTATTAAGCTTGGCACGAGCCCCCACGAACTACACATCTTCTTTGCTTGGACCTTCGCCTACCTCCACCATATTCACCTCATCAAATAGCTTTTCAAACATTTCCATCAGGTCCTTGTCGGGTTCCATCATTACAGAATGAAGCATTACCATTGCTGGGCGCCTCTTAGTACCAGGCCGAACAAAGGAATGGGATAGGCGGGGTATGGGTTTTGGAAGGGTCCATGCTCTCTTTTTCATCTGCTTAGCTTGCCTTATGTCAGCAGTAGTGGGCTTAAAGCCTAACCCGAAAGTATCCAAGTTTCCAGGAAGAGATACCGGCTGTATGATGCCCTGTAACGAAGCACCTAAACCCTTTCCAGGTAAAAATCCATTCTTTATCATTTCTGAAGCTACCATGATAGATGCAGCAGCTACTCTGGGCCTAGGAATACATTCTCCTTCCGGAATTTTGGCAACTGACACTGTGTCCAAGACTTGGTAAACCCATGGACCTTTGTCATCCTCAGCTTCATCGAAAGGAATAATGGTATTACATGAATTATCCTCTCCATGCACAACAATTTCTTGTCGGTCCCATTCGAATTTGACCATCTGATGCAAGGTAGATGGCACAGCTTTTGCGGCTTGAATCCAGGGCCGACCCAATAAGAGATTGTAAGAAACAGCCACGTCGAGCACTTGGAACTCTATTATGAATTCAACTGGTCCTATTGTCAGTTCTAACACGATGTCCCCAACCGTGTCCTTTCCCCCTCCATCAAATCCTCGCACGCAGACGCTATTCTTCTGGATTCTCTTACTGTCCACTTTTAACTTTTCCAGGGTGGAGAGAGGGCAAATGTTTGCGCTAGACCTATTGTCAATCAATACTCGAGTAACCACAGAGTCTTCACACTTCACTGTGAGGTAAAGTGCCCTATTATGCTCAGTACCCTCTAAAGGCAACTCATCATTGGAAAATGTAACCCTGTTGACCTCGAAAATCTTATTCGCTATCTTCTCCAAATGATTTACAGAAATCTTATCCAGAACATGGGCTTCATTTAGAATATTCATCAACCCCCGGCGATGCTCGTCCGAATGAATCAATAGAGATAACAGTGAAATCTGCGCTGGAGTTTTCCTCAACTTTTCTACAATAGAATAATCTTGCGCCTTCATTTTCTTTAAGAATTCTTCAGCCTCTTCTTCAGTTACGGCCCTTTTTACTGGGGCTGGATTGTCTTTGGCTGCTTTAACCTTTCTTAGCTCTTCAGGGACAAAGTATCTCCCTGAACGAGTCAGTCCATGAGTTTCACAAACTTCTTCTTTAACTTCTTTCCCCTTGTACATCACAGTCACTCGGTCATAGTTCCATGGGACGGCCTTTTCACTAACCACTGGTAACTGAGTTACCGGTTTGATGATAACCAGCTCTGTGCGAGCGCCCTTTACAATCACAACAGGCTTAACAAGTTAACCGCTCCTGATACTTTAAAGGGTTCTTGTTTTACTGCCATCACTGATTTGCTGACTGTCTGTTCTACTGTGACCAATGCCTTTTCACTGATTAATTTCTCATTTGCTTTGTTCTCACTGGCCCTGATCATCATCACGATCTGTGAAGGCTTCTTGCATTCCCCTTTTTGCACTAACTCGATCATATGAGTCTCATGATGGGTGGGTAATGGATTCTGAGTGATATTAGGCATCTCCGGAGCCTGTACTTCAATCCAGCGGGTATCAATGAGCTCCTGGATGGCCGTTTTCAAATGCCAGCACTTCTCTGTATCATGCCCTGGGGCACCTGAGAAATACTCACAATTCACCGAATGGTCCGGGTTCCTGGGGCAGGATTTGGCAATTTGGGTTCAATTGGATTTAACATGCCCAACTGTCTCAATCTGTGGAATAAGCTAGTATAAGATTCTCCTAACGGAGTGAAAGTCTTTTTCTTTTGCAACCTATCATTCTTGGCAGCAGGGTTGGGTCAAAAACTCGGTCCAGTTGGGTTTTTGTACGCTCTCGGAGGTAGGTATGTGTTTTGAGTATGGTAGGTATTTTTTAGGGTAGGTGCACGCCATGGTGCCTGAGGTTGAGGGTATGTTTGGGCGTGGTGGATGGAGAAGTAGGGAACTGGAGGTGGATAATAGTGTTGTGGCGGGCCATATAGGCTGTGTGGGTAAGTTTGGGGATAGGGGCGTGGTTGATGATAATATGGTGATGGACCCCTGGACGAAGCTCTTGATTCTACTACTGTAACATCTTCCTTTTTCTTCTTTCCCAATACTCCTCCAGTGCCGCTCTGAATGGCCTGGGTAGTTGCTTTAATTGCCGAATAACTCATAATCTTGTTAGTCTTGAGACCTTCTTCCACCATACTTCCCATTTTCACTACCTCATTAAAAGATTTTCCCACTGCTGACACCAGATGACCATAGTAAGTAGGCTCCAAAGCCTGCAGAAAATAATCGACCATTTCGCTTTCCTTAATTGGAGGATCAACTCTGGCGGCCTGTTCTCTCCACCGAAAACCATACTCTCTGAAACTTTCCCCTGGCTTCTTCTCAATTTTGGTCAGTGATAATCGGTTCGGAATGATCTCTAAGTTGTACTGAAATGGCTTGCAAATGCCTGGGCCAAATCATCCCAAGTGTACCATCGGGCATGATCTTGCCGTGTGTACCACTCCAAAGCAGCACCACTGAGACTTTGACTAAAGTATGCCATTAATAACTCATCCCTTCCTCCGACGCCTCTCATCTTGCTAAAAAATCCCCGTAGATGTGCTACTGGGTCACCATGTCCATCATACAGATCAAACTTTGGTAACTTGAATCCCGCAGGTAATTGGACGTCAGGAAACAAGCACAAGTCCTTGTAAGCGACACTCACCTGTCCTCCTAGACCTTGCATATTTCTGAACGATTGTTCCAAGCTTTTCACCTTTCGTATCATTTCTTCCTGCTCAGGGTTTTTAGGAGGCTTCTCTTCTTCAGCTGAGATATCAAGAAGGGGAGTGTAAGGATATGGTTCTGGTGGTTTGAAGGTGGGTTCCGGTGGGTAGTAGTGGGTTTCCTGAGTTTGAAACAGGGGTTCACTAGAAGATCTCTGTAATGTGACGGGTGGAGGAGCCACAAACACGGGAGTGGTTGGAGGTGGAGGGCATGGGATTTGCTTGGGTGGGGGAGGTGGTGGTGTTTGGGAAGTAGTTGCGTAGTATTGCTGGTAAGCAGGGTAGGCCGGAGAGGAATTAACTGTAGGAGGATCTTGTGGCTGAGCTAATGGTGGGATGTAGGTAGGGTTAGCAGGGTAAGCTGGTAGTGGGTGTCCCTTTGCCCAAGCCTGGTACATTTCGGCCATCTGTTGCTTCAACTTATACATTTCCTCTTTCATGGCGTTGACATCCACAACTTCTTCCTCCCTAGATGGGTCAACGATGCTTGCTTCTAACTCTTGGTTAACCATTTTTGACTTATCTTTAGAGCGGGTGTTGTATGGGTGGGTTGCTAGAATGCCAGTCAACTGAACCACTTGCCTGGACTCATCATCAACAACAATGTTGTTAGCAGTTAGGGCATTAATCAAATAGATAACCGCACATTTGGGGCATGAATGCACCTAGGCAGTTAACGGTTTCTAGCATGCATCTGCTCGACCGCTTGCGTCATTCCGGCTTTGACTGTGACATCTTTCTTTTATCCTTGCCTTGTTTCTTTTATTTTGTCATTGTTTCTTTGTTGCAGATTTTTCCTTTTCTTTTGTTTTTCTTTTTCTCTCTCGTTTTCTTTTATTGCTTCGCTCTTCTTTTCATTTTAGTTTTTTTTTTATTCTTACTGTATTTTCCTTTTTCATATGGCTATGATCGGATCCAATAAGAATTGCCTACGCATCATGCCCATGCCTGAATCAGATCAAATGCAATAAATGTAAAATAGAAACAAAATGTTTTTGGAATTTTCAATTTTACTAATAGCAAGCATTTCAAATACAAGGACTCAAACTGACACATGAAGATAACTAACAGACTCTAAATGATAAAACAGGCTACAAACTCCATCAACAACTATTCTACTGCAGACTGACTTGAAATGAAAATACAGACTCAAGTAACTGATACACTCTAGTAAAAATACAGACTCTAATGATGGTCATGAATACACTAAAGCTCCTGGTGCCAACGAGACATCGTTCGGTCTCGCCGCGGGCCTATGTGCAAGTTCTCCTTGGAGTCTGTCCAGGTCACTCATTATCTGTTTCACGAAAATCATCACTGAGGCAAAGAAGGTAGTTTGAGTCATATTCTCGCACATTTGGCATTTTCTGGTGATGTGGTGAGCAATAGCTAGGATTCTTTCTCTGATTATGCCTTTTTCCTGAAGCAACCGCCCTATCTGTTCGGCCCTGGCCTCCAAAGTCTGCTGATTTCTCTCCTGAAGTTGTTGCAGATCCATTTCTAATTGTGCTAAAGCTGTATAGCAGTGTTCCCTTTCAACCTTGAACTCTTTTGCTTGTTTGCTCATTTTGTTTTCTGCGGTAATGACCCTTTTCCTTAATCTGGCGACCTCATTGTCATGTTCTTCTTTCAGCTGTTGAATCATGCGGGCTCGTTCCTCTGCGTTTTTAGTCAACTGTCTTCGAACCTCAGCTAGTTCCTTTTCTGCTTTGTTGAGGTCAAAACTGTAATCATTTACTTTTTGCCTTAAATTGTCTATAAGCTTTGCATCTTTGGCATTTCTAACAGGGTTTTCCGCCGCTATCTTCATTTTCTGGATTTGGGCTCGTAAGGCTTCATTTTCTTTGGCCAATTTCTTTTTCTCGCCCTCATCAGCCGCAGCTTGCACACTGTTTTCAAACTTAAGATCTTGGACTTGTTTTTCCAGCTCGCTTATTTTTGCCCTGTACTCGTTCTCTTTGGCTAGCCAAGCCCACTATTCTCTTGATGATTCGGCAAACTCCTGGATATGAGGTCTTTTAGCTGGCCTTTCATGCTCACATTCTCTCCTATACCAAGCAGAGTATTCGGGCGATACTTCGCCTTTGGACCGATCCTTTACGCAAGTATCTGACTTCAAGTATTGGCATTCATTCCAAATCTGGCGGACTTTTGCTTCAGGGAATTGTCCATCAGGACTAATCTCAACTACCTGAGTACTAAGATCACCGTCCTTCGGCACTATCTGGCATCTTCCAAGCTGCCTTAAAACCCGATATGGAGCATAGGGCTGAATGCTTTTGAGACCCATCAAGAGAATATGCGGCCTTGCTGCTGGCATGTATATGATTTCATTAACAGGCAGCCATCCAAACATCCATTCTATTTGACTAGCAGTGAGGGACCGAAAGTATGCTGTCCAACCCGTGAATCCTTCCGGCAAATTGACCCCTTTAATCCTCGTGTAGAACTCTTCTATGCATGTTTTCTCTGGAGACCCATAGCTCAAAATCTGAGGACGATGGCATAGGTGCTCGTTCATCCACATTTGCAGCAGTAGATTGCATCCCTCGAAGAAGTCTTTCCCCGCCTTACAGGTTGCAAGAGCGCGAAAGATATTGGCTAATATCATAGGTGCAAGAGTGTTTTTGTCTTGAGTCATTAGAGTACTGACAACCCCGGCTATTTTTATGTCAATGTTTCCATCTTTCCTTGGAAATACAACAAGCCCCAGAAAAACCACCATGAAAGCGACACGCCTATGCTCCTCCCGATGTGGCCATATCTATGGTATATGAAGTGTGGGGTGCAAAATCCATTTGCCAGATCCGCGTTGTGAACCGTCCTACGTATCTTCAGAGAGTCTAAAAATCTGTGCACGGCTACAATTCTCAGGGCCACTAAGTATTTGTCTTTTAAAGGAACCTCATCTTTCCCGATGTACCCATCCATTTCTTCTAGTGTTGGGGTAAGCTCGAAGTCTGAGAAATGGAATACATTGTGTGCCGGGTCCCAACATGTCACTAGTGCTCTGATAATATCTCCCCGAGGCACAATTTCTAGCAAACCGGTAAGCCCTTTCAAATATTTCTTGACTT
>MU769237.1:43020-60023 GCA_026770625.1 Nicotiana glauca
TGTTTCACAGCTCAACCATTGGGCTCCCAAAATAAGCCCAACGCATGGAATTTACATTCATGCCTGATGTCAAAACTTGGCCAGTCACAGACTTCAGCCCAGGCCCAAACGTACATGGTTATTAGAGCTGGACCTGGGCTAGACTAACAAAACACCTCCAAAAAAATAAAAAAAAAGAGGTTGTTAAGCCCAATTTGTTAAACCAAACATAACGGTCAATCTGAATAATTACACAAGGAATTACAAAGCTTATTTCAGTTGATTTATCCTAGTGAATTCAATTTTTTGTTTTGAAATCCGGAACATACAACAACAGCTAATTCAAATTATCATGCTTCAGTTCTATATGATGCAGTATTAATCTAAGATGACCAAATTAAATGTATAAGCCCAATAACTTCAATTTTTTATTCAACAGTAACTCAACTCAACGTTATAAACTTTCAAACTAAATCAAAAGAGTTCGCTAACAGCAATGACTATCCAAATTACACTTCACGTATTATGTATCCAAATAGGCATAGTCCAGTCAGTCTGGTTTAATTACAAAATTCAATTAACTAAATAGAAATTAATCGAATTAAACTATAGCTAAATACAGAAGACAAGCAGGTTCAGCAGATGATTCCATTCCGACTCCATAAAATCATACACTACATCATGTAATTCAAATCGTGTACCTGTAAGTTGCAAAATAAGAAGGAAAGTGAGGTCAGCTACAGCAGATGAGAAGCTGCAGCAGTTCAGCACTCAAAACAGCCCAGGAATAGAGTGAACAACCCAGAAATGTTTAAATCAGGCAAAATTTAATAGAACCGCTTCAACACAGCATCGACTTCATCCAGAAATGCACACAAATGAACCAAAACCCAATAGCAACACCTTAAACTATACTAAAGCAAACAATTCTAACTTGAAATCAACAACACTCAAAACTCGAAGTCAATCCATAATCTCTCAACCTCTGAACTAAGAAATAACAGCCAAATGCTTGAAAAATGAAACTAAAATTAAACTAGGATCCCAATGAAACAGTAACTACTATTTTTTGAGTTTTCAGAGATTTTCTATTGTTTTTGAATTTTTGAAGGTTTGAATTTCAAAACTTGATCTGAAATTAGAGAGAAAGCTTTTTTTGGGGGGAATTTTTTAGGCTGAAAAACTTGTAAAACAAGGCAGTATCTACTGTCTTTTATAGGCAAAAGTTGAGGGGTTTTTCAGATTTCTTTATTTTCTTTTTGGTCCCTCACTTTGTGACTTCTTTAACAAGTTAACATTCACAATATTAAACAGAAAGCCCTTGCTAGAATCTTCTAAGGATTTCTTATGTAATTATGAACAAATTTCTTGGGCTCTATTTCCTATTTTACCCTTTAACCTTTCCTTTGAGCCCCCTTAAGTTTCTAGTCATTCTATTTCCCCCCTTAAAGTACTGAATATCTACAAAAATTTACCAAACAGAGACATGCTCTACCTAATGCTTTCAAACGGATCTAAAGCAAGTAAAACAACCAATTCAAATCTGATGAACTACAGACTTTCAATTATAATCAGATCACAAATCCAAACAATTGAACTAATTTAGACAAAATTCAAAATTTAACCCTAATTAATACTAAAGCTATAAGGCCAAATGAAACTAATACCACAACTAAAACAGCAATGTTACTTCCAATTATCAACTCAATATAATTCAGGCTCGTGCCAAATCAAATAGACCAGAATCGAAACAAACCATAAAGAACAAAACAAAAGTTAAATTGAAACCCTAGAACCCTAAGTTAAGTATCATGAAGAGCAATTGATTGCGGGGGAAGATATCATAATTGAAGCTAAACAACAACAAAACAAACAGATCTTAAACAAGAGAAAATCCAACAATCAAAAGGAAAAAAAAACTTACTAATTTTGGCTTTTAATTAAAATGAACTCTGGTCTGTCCTTCAACTGATATGGTTCATTATCAACGTCCTGGGCGACTTAAGCTTGACAGATTTAATTCGGAAACCCTAAGTCCGGGATTTGAGTGGTTAAGGCTGGATTTGGATGGAACTAGCCTAGATTATTTAGGAAGAAAGGGGTAAAGATCTCTTAGGATGGGGTTTTGGGGGAAATTAACTGTGGCGCCGCCACCAGAATACAAAGGCGGCGGCTAGGGTTTCTGATTTTGATCTAAGTATTCGAAACGTTCTGGCGTGTTTTGGGGAAAACGAGACCTAGATTGGGAATAAGAACGAGGAGCAGAATGCATGGTGTGGTTTTGGCGGTCATTGGCATCCGCGCTGCCGTGGACGACGGAGATGTCAGTCACAAGATCGATTATTCGAGGAGTTTAGGCGGGATTCGAACTATGAAAATGGTAGATTCATGACGGGGGCGTTGAGGCGGTGTAGGGGTGTGAATTTGGGAGCCATCGAAGATGGTGGCGACTTCTCAGGTGGTGGCGACGGCGGTGTTACGAGGTTGAGTACGAGGAAGAGAGGAAATGTTTTAGGGTTTGGGTTAAAATTTGGACAGTTTTATTTAATAGCTTGGGTTGATGAGGGCCGTTGGATTAGATCAAATTAAGGGCTCAGATTCAATCCCCTGTTAAATGGGGTCGTTTGGTGTGACTGGGGTGTTGGACCGGGTTGGACATTTGGGGCCAATCTGAGAGTGGGCTTGGGGAGGGAATTGGCTTGGGCTAGGCAAAATTCATTAAAAGGCCCAATTCAGGGCAACCCTTCCTTTTTCTTTTTGTTTATTCCCTTTATTTTTTGCCTTTTTATTTTCCTTTTGCATTTTTATATTTTTTTATTTATATTATAAGAATGTAAAAAAAAAATTAAAATGAAACCTAATTTATTTCCAAAAATTAAGCTAATTAATTCCTAAAATTGTTTTAAAAACTATTTCATGCCAAATTTAATTAAAACAATTAAATGCACCCAATGAACTATTTTGATTATTTTCTTTTTGTTCTAAACAAATTAACCCCTAATTAATACTAAAATGTGAAATTAAATCCCTAAATGCAAATGTATTTTTTTTATTTTCATATGAATTAAGATGCACAAATAAAATGCAACAATTAACAGAAAATGCCACGAAATTCACAATAATTGTAAAATAATAAAGAAATTATTTTGTTTGAGTTTTTGGGAATTACTTGCTTAGGGCAAAAATCACGTGCTCACAAGCCTTAGGCCAGGAACTCGATCGTGGCCTTCCATCCTCGGGGAGGCTTCCAAAATTGTCTTGATAGTAAAAATCAAGTCTTCTGATTTTACCGCGTAAAGATAGTCTCTGCATTTCTCATAATGAAGTGATAGTGGCGATTCTGACACTTGACTCCTCGAGCTCTTTCTAGAGACTCTATAGTGGCGATTCAGAGCGTGGCGTAACCTTCCATGGTAGATGGCGTGTCTCACAGATCTCTGCTCGATGTCCTGTCGTTTTCGCTCCTCGAGGCAAATGTGCTACCGTCGGTTTGTTTTTGCAAGAAGGTAGTAACTATACTCATCGGTCAATCTTTCAGAGCATCAATGACTGTGTCATTTCCCCTATAAACGAGGGCGTTTTGTGGCATTGCCTCTTTCATCTCAACACCTCTGCCAGTATGTTTTACTTCTTCCTTCCCATCATCTTCTTTTGTCTTTGATTATCATGATGGGAGTTTTCTATCCCAAGGCTATTTGGAGGAGTTTTTTCGAGCCACGTCGAGGCCTTATGCCAAGTCCTCCTTTTGTTGATTATAAGCATGTTATGCCGATACTGCTGCAGTCGTTGGTATGTAAGTCGCTGCTGTTGCCGTCTGCCCGAAATGGCGATGGGTGGAGAGTTGGTTTCACCTTTGCTTAGATGGCTATTTGGATTATGCATCGCTGCTTAAAAAGGGGCTCGAAATACCAATCACTACTCACCTTTATACCTCGGCTTGACGTGTAACTCTGCCCTGAGCCGGGAGCTTGCACAGCTCGCTGCTTGAAGAAGTGTATTTGAAGTAGTCATGCAAGCAGGGCCGAGGATTGTTCAGCCTGCTTTCTCTCCGAAGCTTCCTTGGCCAAAGAGTATCCTCGAGCTTCAGAAAACTGTGACGCTTCATCATCCTTTCCTTCTCCCTGGTTGCTCTTCCTCAGCCGCGTCAAAGTGAACAGCTGAGATAGTGCTTCCGGGGGCGATCCTGGAGATACTTCCTTCGAGGGTAGAGTAGGATTGAGGCCCTTTCCTCATGTATTCTCTTTTGTCGTATCTGTGTTGGGAATCCTTTGTAGGCTTTCGTACTTTGTATGTGATATCCCTCCGGGGCTTTGTAATCGAACGATGTGACCCTTCGGGGGCTTTTGTACTTGAAAACTTTATAAATGAGAAATGAACTTTGTTGACCCCTACTTTCGAATTTGCTCTATTTCCTTGTGCTTTCATGCCCTCCGAGGCTCTTCAAATGTATTCCTTTGTGTTTCTGGTTGCTGATATTGATTTTGGATGTGAGTGTTTGCTTTGATTTCTCGCAAATTGACATGGGCTTATTTCGGTCCCACTCTCGTCCTTCGGGACAACTCTGGGCCGACCTGATAGATTGGTGCTTGCAAGAGTTTCTCGGGTTGCTCGTAGATTGCGCGATGAGTTCCGAGGCCTCCGGGGGTATTTCCCCCGATGTAGGTCATCTTCAGGTACCCCGGAGCCTTAATTAATCCGGATGTGGAAGGTCTTTTCGGGCTGCGTGAGATAGACTTTTGCTTCCCCTTTGGCGCTTGCTCACTTTTACCCCCTTCGAGACTTTTGAATGCCTTCTTTTGTTCATGGGCCGTTGTAGCTCGCCATGATAGCTTCTTCTGGTTTCCAGCTGATTGGCAAGGCTCTTCCCTGCTTTCTTTTTTGTCGCACTTTGGACATGAGGGAGGACCAATCGGATAAGATTGAGTTGTTGGGGCATGCAGGATCGTTTGGGGATCTTGTATCAAATTTTGGGGCCTTCGGGAACGATACCTTGGATGAAGGTCATCCCTGGGTGCCTTGGTGGGCCCTGTTGATTTTGATGTGGATAACTCTTTCAAAGAGTGTAAGGTTGGCTTCCGTTCGAGGAGTTTGCCTATGTGCGGGGCGTTTCTGTGGGGCCTCGTAGAGCTTTGGAGATTGGAGCTTCTCGGGTTTGCTCCTCATGGGAGGGAATTGCGATCCCGGGCGCATGCCTCACGTCTGGCATCGGCGCTCTGGAACTCATTGCGACCCTACTTCTTGGTGGACGGAGGCTCCAAATGTGAAACACTACCTAGAGCATGGAGATGATTCGCGTGGTTCCTTGAGCTTGGTCGTCTGTTGGAGGATGTTTCCTAGGTCGGGTATTGACCCGTCAACCCGTATCGTGGCCATTGGCTTCCTGGAGCTTACATCTAGTGGGTGACTTTGCCGCTGACTTTTGTATATAAGAGGGGTGGCTTCAGCCTTTTTGTGAGACTTCACTATTTTTGGGCAGTTGTTCTTCCGTTTCGGCATAGGGCTCCCTATCTTCTAAAGTGAGAAAAGCATATGTGCTTCTTTGATTTATTTTGTTAGTTCTGCTTTAGTTATGGCGACCACTTCGGAACCGTTAAGGCAAAGGGCGGGAAATGTCGTTCCCAATGTTGGAGAGTCGAAGGGCTTCGCTCTGGAGACGGCTTCCTTGATGAGAGAGGAATACTTAGAGATGGCGAGGAGATACTGTGGGTGGATCTAGGGATGACATTGTGGGTGCTTTACCCTCGTGAAGGCATCGCAGACTCTGCTGATTGGTTCTTGAGCGTGTTTATACCCTTTTGCATTTGGCCCTCTTGATAAGGTCGTGCTCGACTTTTGCTTGAAGTATCGGGTTACCCTGGCACAAATTCATCCATTGTTTTGGCAAATGGTGTTGATGATGATATTCTTTGCAGAAAAAGCCGAACTTGAATTCACGCCTGACCATCTCATCAAGTTGTATCGGCCTTTCCACCATCGAGGACTGCTAACCTTGAGGGATCACTTACCCACGCCCTTCGTTGTTGATGATAATGAAGGTAGAGATTGAGAGTGGGCCAGTTGGTTTGTCCGAGTTAGGACGATCGATATCATTCCTGTGGAGTTTTTGCCATTCCCCGAAGGGTGGAATTACGCACGTAAGTGAGGCGCTTTACCGTTCCTTCAAATTTTTTTCATGGCAAAAATCGGCCAAGTAATCAGTGTTAGACGACGACAATGGCACTTGCATTGTTCGGTCGTAGAGACCTTTAGATATGGGGCCCAGAGGCTTTGGTTAGTTTAACTCTTTTGGATCCGGTCTCCGAATCGGGTTACAATTCAAGCTCACTTTAATCCTCAAGTTGTCAATTTTTGAGCTAATAGCCATAGAGACCTTTCGGTGTGAGGCCCGGAGGCTTTGCTAAGCCGGTGACAATGGCACTTACACTGTTTGATGTGAGGCCCGAAAGCTTATTGTAGGCTTTGTTTCCTCTTATTAAGGTCGTGTTGATTATTTTTCAAGACCCGTCGTCGGTTCTAAAAGAACCTCGATTTCAAGTCGTAATCGGCGATGGTTTGAGCACCTTAGAAGGTTCATAGCCCATAGGTCGAGTAGATCGACACTTTTGCGATTTTAGAGCCGACATGGTCGAGACTCATTTTTCGCCTGTTGAGGGAAGCCTGTGTTTAATCGGTTCTTCTCGAAGTAGTTTTGGAGGATTTTTTAGCAACAGTCGGGCGTCCCCGAGTTGCATTTTTTGGGTTGTAATAGCCGTTTCAATCGAAGTCGTGTGCGATTAGCCGGGGCCATTTCTGATCCCAAGAAGCAGTTTTAGGTGTCTACGCCGAGGGTATGCCCTATAGGGATTCTTACAAATGCGATGTATAGCCTAAACTGCGGGATTTTTCATGCCAATTGAGGTCTTACAGTTTGCCATGCCTGTTGAGGTCTTACCGTTTATGGAGAATAGATCTGATTTTGCCGAGGCTTCCCGTTAGGGTATTACAATTTCATATTTTCCAGTGCGTGGCGATTGGTGACGGTCTACGAGTCATCGAGTTCGCTTGAAGATAGCTTCTCGTGAGCTCGGAGCTATTTTCTGGAGGCTTGGTGAGCCCGGTTCCGACCCTAGGGTCGCGCAAGTTGTCGAATTGCTCATGTTGAGTCTTCGAATGTATCAGACCATTTTAGGCCTGAATACCGCCTTTTGTAGACTTAAGGCCATATCTCAAGGGCTTTGTGATCCCGGAACCCCGACCCTGGGGTCGTGGGGTGCTGAATTGTTTACGTCTCCGAGCATTTCGGGACGCATTTGATATAGGGGTTTTTTGCTGAGGATAAGACGAAATATTTTTCTTCGAGGCGTTGAATTCGTAGAAAATATTCTTTACAGCTTGGCGAAAATATAAGTTGTAAATACATGTTGTCCTGTTGCTGTGAGTCTGGTCCATATGGGCGTGACTTTCCTGATTATCCGATGTGCTTGTATGATTCCATATTGGAAAATAGAGAGACATCATGGACTTGTCTGGTCCCTTCCTTGGGGGCATGCAGTTCTGCTAATAATCTTGTTGGCGGAACCTTCTTCCTGATAGAAACCCGATCGAGAAAAGAATGCCCGGCGTCCCTGTGGTGGCCGCGGATCCTCGAGCGGGATCCAGAGCTACTAAATGCCTTGGCTGGCTGCCTGCATACAGATTAGCAACAAGAAAGGAAAAGGAAATGATAAAAGGATGTTGTGTTCCTGGGAGTAGGCCATGCGGCAGTCGTATTCCTCATCCCGCCAGGCCTGGCTGAGGACGTGATTATCCTTACCTTTTGACCTAATTTGAGGGCAACATCGGTCATGGGAGTAAGGCGAGGAATCTCTTCTTGTCGCTTGTAGCCAGATGCTTTGACTCTATTTTTGTCACAGAGTTTCACATCCTTAGAGGACTAGGGCTGGAATTGCATCCCGGGCGATGTATTCGCCGTTGTCTGTACAAAGCATCTGCAAACTGCGTCTCTCGACGCATTAGCCCGAGCTCGGGCGGGCCGCGTAGGGGGAGCGATTTGGTTGTTGTGGCAATCGCCATTGGGGACATATTAGCGGTCTGGCATGAGGGCGACGTTGGTCTGGGTTGTCCTGGTGGCTTTGGCCCGACATTGTCGGTATAACTTTGGCAGATACACCTGTAATCATTAATGTATGTTTGAATAATTCGAACGAAATATGGGATTACCAATACGTTAATGTGATGCCGAGGCGGAGTCTCGGCGTCCTTTTTCTCGAGCGAGAGGGTATCCTTGGGGAGTATTCCCTGGAACCATCCCTTTCTGGTGACGGGCACTTGCATTCTACGTTCTATGGATCTTAGCGGGGTGCCGCCATCCTTTAACGGTTGTGACGATATGCCGCAACTTTCCAGCTCTGCTTTGTTCAATTTCCCCTTGTCCGTGGAGTTGGATTCGGGTTCGCTTGCTTGGCGGTGCTTTGTGGTCACCTTCGTTGGATGGCGTAGTTGCTGCTCTCTTGGGTTTGTAACTACGAGCATTTCATGATTCTTGTGGTGGGCCACGGTTTCCTTGGACGGGTTTTGGTCGAATAGATCCGAGCCACCTGGAGTTCCCGGCTTTACTTATGGTGATCACTATGCTTGGAACTGCAATGTTGAAATCGAGCTCTATCGGGCGAGGTTTCCTTGCCGGTTGCATTTTGTTGAATTTGGTACCATTGGGGGTTCCTCGAAGGTGTCGTCTTCGGGCTACCGCCTTTTTGTTGCGAGATGCGTTGTCCCCCGGATCGTTTCTTCCGTTAGCGCCATGTCGATGATGGCTCCGTTCGTTCAGTGTCGGCTTCTCTGTTGGGGATCTACCTGGATACGCCGATCTAGTGGGGTTTCTCGAGGGTTGTACGCGGCTCTGACTTGGGTCTGGTGTTGGTTGCTAGTATATGACCAAGCCTCGACTGGATATTCGACTAAGCTTCGCTTGAATTGCTCCGGAGCTATCGGGTATGCTTTTTTTGGGTTTTGGGCGAAGGCCCGTGCCACCCCACTAATCGGGACTGGGAGTGGTCTCATTTGTCTTGTCAGAGAGCCAGGTGCGGCTTCCTGTGATATTTTATTTTTTCTTCTTCTCCTGGCCTTCGGTGCATTGAGCTCTTTTGGCATTATTTTGATGGCGTTGGCGTGTGCTTCCACGGAACGTGATAGTACGGTGAGCGGGTCCCCGAGATCAGATGTCGAGCAATGATGCTGCGACGTGGTCTCTTCTGGGGGAATTTCTTCAAATCTCCTCATCGGGGTGGGCCCAAGTTCCCCATTATGGAGGTCGTCGTTCCTGGATGGGCGTGCTTGAGTGGTGATGCACTTGTGAGGACTTGGGGTCTTGTTACTCCCAGAGAATTTTGTTGTTTCTGACTTTCACGAAATGAGTCCTGGGGTCGTATCTTTGGGAGACGGTTGCTGTAGGAGTCTCCGTGAGCATGAGTTGATCTTTATGATAATGTCTTCCAGCATCATCACTGTTACAGGATAAGTTGTTGGTTCATCGCTACCCGATACCTCAGGCACTGGCTCGGAGCGAGGACATATTTCGGATGCTACCGCACCGAGAGTCTTCGGCGGCTCTATTGCTGAGAGATGGCCAAATGTTGTTCCTGCAACATTTCAAAAATAATACAAAGATTAACTTCCCGTTCTGTCGGGACTGGGATTTTTCAGGTTTCCTGTTAGTTAGCATGTTATGTGTCGCCATTGGAATGCAAGGCTTCGTTACCTCGCTATGCAGCGTACGAATCGGCGTCCGCTCGAACCGATCTAGATGTGTTATCGGGGTCCTGCAGTGTCGCGCCAGCCGTCAGGATGGTCGTATTGTTTTCCTTGCAATTTTTGGGGTTATCGTCCTCGATTTCCCTTATCGAGCTGATCATTAACCTAATATCGAAAGGTCTTGGGCAAGAAAAAGTGTAAGAGAAATCGTGTGTTTGAGTGACGAAACTAGCAAGAAAATAATCACAATTATTTTTAGCCCAACGGTGGGCGCCAAACTGTTTACCGAGAAAATGGTAACAATAATTAAATTTATAAATGGGATTCTAAGAATACATGATCTATTCCCGAGCTAGTTTGTAAGGGTGATTAGTGCTAAACATGGAGTAAAACAGTAAAGATCGAGTTAGCCAAAAACAATAATTGAACCAGTAAAGGGACGTTCCCGGGTTTAGAGCAAGCCAGTAGATACCTCGAGGCCAGGCCTCGAGCTTATCTCAGTCTTATCGAGTGTAGTCGGGAAGGGTATAACAGGTAAGTATATATATAAACAAGGCTTTATACCGTCAATCTTGAGCTAAATGATGAAGAACAAATAAAGAACAATAAAATTCTAGAGCGACCTCGGGGTCGAAGAATACTGATAACTTAGAAGAAAAGGAGAGAGAGAGAGAGAGAGATATTATTGCTTATTGGAGAAGTGGAGCAACATCAGCCCGTTACAAAGTGAGGTGAGTCCCCCTTATATAGGCGAGAGGACTTGGTAAAGTACGCATATATTATTTACAAGAGTAGAAATATGGGACGGCCTATCGCACGTCATCTCAGTAGGCTACAGATACACCGGCCCTGTCAGGTGTAGCGATGTGCTTCGGAGACCTCTTCTCCCACCCTGACCTCGGGCCCTGCTTCCTTCGATTCGGACCTTGATGAGCCTTAGGCCGGGAACTCGATCGTGGCCTTCCACCCTCGGGGCCTTGGGGAAGACTCCTAAAATTGTCTTGATAGCAAAAATCAAGTCTTCTGATTTTACCGCGTATAGCTTCACTTTGGCAACACAGTCCCTTCCTTCTACTTCCTAGTACTCTAGGTACATGGTGAGGAAGTTTGGGAAGGGATATGAGCTTTTATCCTTGCCAATCGATCTGGTAATCACCTTGGCCATAATATTTTCGATGTTGATTAGGTACCCCGCCATGATAGCCCCCACAATAATATCCCGAAAGGCTGGCATATCACTGTCATGTGTAGTAGGGTCTAACCGGTTGCACACAAAAGTAGACCACCCCTTCGTTCTGAAGCTCAGAGTGTTCCTGTAGATCAGGACCCTAGGTGTCAGCCAAGCTAGAGTAGTCCCAGGAATAGCAATCATCGATGCAAGCCAAGGGCGGGCTAACTGATCCATAGCCACCTTCTCCAGATAAAGCGACTCAACCTCGTCATTGAACCCAGCATAGTCATTTAACGTCTTGCCATCATACATAATCTTCCTATTGCAGACTTTGGTCAAATATGTGCCCTTTTTAGATATGGGCGACATTTGCATAGAATTCCTTGACCAAATATTCATTGGCCTCTCGTAAGCTGCTGGTTAAGAACTTCCACCCCACTCTCTTGTTGAAGTGCCTTTTGACATTAGGGTTGTGGTCTAGCAAATCTCGCTCAATGAACACCCTCTCAAGTGTAAGTGACCTTTGAGGCCACCACTCCCGGAACTTGTGGTAGGCTTTCTCACTCACAAATTGGTCTTGCCATACCACAGGGTTCCTTGATCTCACCAACCCCCCTGCCTGGGTATCACCACCCCTCCCGTCGTTCGGGATATCATCATCACTATCAATGTTTACTGGGGCTGGTGTAGATGCTGTAGCTGCAACACTTGGGGCAGGAGGTGTAGGTGTGTCACTATCTCCCGAGCCCTCAGAAGATTTGGACAATGGAGTGGATTTATTTATGAGGCAACGGGGCTGGGATTGTGCCTATTGTTGAGTCTGGCCAGCTTTCCCTCTGAAATCTCCCGAGGGGGGACATACTCACTAGTCTCCAAAGTGTTAGGAGTGGGCCTCTAGAGAGTTTGCTTGTTTCCAATGAGCCTTTTAGGAGCTAGGAGTGCAACTGGTTGTTTTCCTCTCCTCCGGACCTCCCCTCCCTTGTTGTTTGTCTTGTATACCTAGAGATCTAACCATTTTCTACATACACAATCAGTGAAATCTCACTAGTATTGGTATTCAAGCGAGTATCAGATGAAGTAGATAAATGATTATAGTATTTACAGCACAGTGTACCGCTGTCAGTGAAAAATGATACGCGGCCACGAGAGACTGGGGTTCAGACTACCCAGTCTCTGAAGCTTGATAACTGCTGACAGCAAAATTTTGGGGGCGGCCGTGAAAGCTGCACTACTATCCACATAAAAACAAAGACAGTCGTGGACCCAACTAATCAATTCTCTTAACCTTAATCCGTGGTCCGCGAAAAAAGAAGTGCGACCGCATAAAGAAGGCTGCTGACTGCAGAAAAGCCACCACTGTCGTATAAAAGCAAACCATTTTTAACTTAGCAATTCATATGGACATTGACCGCGGAATTAAGGTCGCGGACGCGGAGTTCAAAAAAAGGGGTACTGAAAAAGGAGATCACCTAGGGTTTTCACTTAGCATACAACTTAGGCAATTAAGTGGTAAAATGAACAACCCCATCCCCTTTAGGCATTAAAATCAATTACCCAACCAGTTTTATCTTCAATTAAGCATACTTTTGATTATTGGCTTGTATTAACCCTAACTAAAATAAAATTGAAACTATCTAGAAAGAAAAAGCTAGAACTAAAATTAATACAAAGAAATTGAGCATACTAGTTGTTTAATTGGTTGTAGAAATTACTCTTGCCTAATGAGATGAAGTCTAGATGTAACAAGAAGCAGATGAACAGTGTAAAGGGGCTTTGAGAAGTGAAGGTGTGAAAAGTGTAAAAGGAGGAGGGGCCTCCTATTTATACTAAAACCCTGAGGGCCCACACCGACTTACCTGGCGCGGCCGTGAAATTCCACCGCGGTCTGCACTTTTGGGTGTTTTGAAGAGCAGCAGGTTCAATAACATCGCTGAGAGTGGAAAGGTTAGTGCGGCAGCGAAACAAGGTCTGCTCACCACGAAAAATCCACTGCGGATGCTGTTGAAACTTCAGAGAGGTTAAATTTGGGACTTTCCAAGTCCACGTCCGCTACAGAATCATGCCCCCGTGCAAAAGACTCCACTAGCTGTGGAATTTTGAGCGCGGTCAGCGGTCCAATTACACACTTAGCCAAATTTTCCAGTATTAATCCTGCATTGCATCAATAATTCCTACACAAATCTAACAACCAGTTAGATCAAGAGATCCTAAACTAAGAAGGAAAATGAAAAAGAAAGAAAAATCACTTGGGTTGCCTCCAAAGAAGCGCCTGATTTGACGTCGCGGCACGACGCATGTTACCATCATCATTTGAAATTGATCAAGGCCACCACGTGGCTGTCATCAAATTTTCCCAGATAGTGTTTGACTCAGTACCCATTAACTCTGGAAACTTCACCATTTATTCTTCAAATCAAGAGCACCAAATGGAGTTACATGTACCACTTCAAAAGGGCCACTCCATTTTGACTTGAGCTTTCCCGGAAATAGTCGTAACCGGGAGTTGAATAAAAGAACCAAGTCACCTTTGAATTCCTTGTTTCGGGCATACGTGTCATGTAAGTACTTCATCTTGTCCTTATACAAGGACGAGCTGGAATAGGCATGAAACTGGAACTCATCAAGTTCATTAAGTTGCTCTACCCGGAGATTTGCTGCAATATCCTACTCAAAATTTAACTACTTCAAGGCCCACATGGCTTTATGTTCTAGTTCATACGGCGAAAAACATGCTTTCCCAAACACCAACCTGTACGGAGACATACCGATTGGAGTCTTTTACGCAGTTCTATAAGCCCACAAAGCATCTTCAATTTTCCTTGACCAATCAGTCCTATTTGCATTGACAGTTTTTGACAATATGCTCTTTATCTCCCTGTTACAGACCTCAACTTGTCTACTAGCCTGGGGATGATAAGGGGTTGATACCTTGTGATTGACACCATACTTTGCAAGAAAAGTGTCAAATGCCCTATTGCAGAAATGAGAATCCCCATCACTGATGATTGCCCGAGGAGTGCTAAACCGTGAGAAGATATTTTTCTTGAGAACCGCCACCACACTCCAGGCTTTGTTGTTGGGAAAAGCCACAGCCTCAACCCCCTTGGGAACATAATCAACAGCAACCCGAATGTATGTGTTACCACATGAACTCACAAATGGTCCCATGAAGTCAATGCCCCATACGTCAAAATGTCAATATCAAGAATAGTGTTGAGAGGCATTTCATCCTTCTTGGAAATTCCACCAGCTCTCTGACACTCATCACATCTCTTAACAAGCTCACTGGCATGTTTATACAGGGTAGGCCAATAAAATCCACAGCTAAGAACCTTTGAAGCAGTTCTCGCCCCACCATGATGACCACTGTAGGGTGAGGAATGGCAAGCATCAAAAATACTCATTTGCTCCTCTTCCGGAACACATCCCCGAATCACACCAACATCACAAATCTTGAAAAGATAAGGCTTGTCCCAGTAATAATCCAAGTTGTCCCATTTAAGCTTTTTCATTTGGTTAGAAGAGAGCTCACTCGGGACAATGCCGGTCATAAGAAAATTAGCCACATCGGCGAACCAAGGCATACTATTCAAAGAAACGAAGAGGAGTTGTTCATCTGCGAATCATTAATTTCGAGTCCATCATGGGCCCCCTCCTCTTCCAAGTGGGACAAGTGTACTGCCACTTGGTTTTCACTTCCTTTTCTATCAATAATTTCAAGTTCAAACTCTTGAACCAAAAGAACCCATCTCATCAACCTAGTGTTGGAGTCCTTCTTTGTCATCAAGTAACGGAGTGCCACATGATCGGTGTGCACAATCACTTTGGTGCCCATGAGATATGGCCTGAACTTTTCTTGCGAAGACAATGGCTAGTAACTCTTTTCGGTCACCGTATAATTTACTGGGCACCATTCATCATTTTGCTTGCATAATAGACCGGATGAAATGTCTTGTTGATCCTTTGCCCCAAAACCACTCCTACTGCAATGTCAGTAGCATCAGAGATGAGCTCAAATGGCAAGATCCAATTGTATGCGGTGATGATAGGAGTGGCAGTTAGGTTATACTTGAGAAGCTCAAAACCTTTTATGCAATCATCATTGAACACAAACTTTGCATCCTTTTCCAACAACTTACACAATGGATTCACCACCTTTGAGAAGTCTTTGATGAACCTTCGGTATAACCCCGCACGCCCAAGAAAGCTCCTAACCCCCTTGACGGAAGTAGGAGAATGGTGTTTTGAAATCACTTCAATCTTTGCCTTGTCTACCTCAATACCATTCTTGGAGATCTTATGGCGGAGGATAATTCCCTCCTCGACCATAAAGTGGCACTTCTCCCAATTAAGTACTAAGTTGGTCTCTTCACATCGGGCCAACACTTTGTCAAGATTATTCAAGCATTCTTCAAAGGAGTCACCCACAACTATGGTTGTCCAATGGGACGGGACGGGACGGAACGAAATTAACAGGACGGGACGGGACGGGACGATATTTAAGCGGGACGGTGGCGAGACGGGACGAAACGGTCGTCCCATCCCGCCCCGCTAACAAACGGGATGGGACGGGACGGAACGGGACGGAACGGGACGGGACGGGATGGGTTCATGGGCCTTAAGTGTATTTTCTTTTAATAAAAAAACGTCTAGTTTTTTTAAAATTACTATGTTTTTAAAGTTTGCAACGACTAGATTTTTGACTTATTTAATAAATTTAAATGTTACTATGTTAAAACGAAAATTAGAAAACTAAATAAAGAATTATAAAATATTAAAACAAAAGACTTGTAATGAAATATTCTAGTAAATATAAATTTATAATAGAGTTATAATTTATTTAATATAATTTCAAAATATTAACTATTAAGTAACTAAGACAATTCATAAAAATAATTCAATGCTTAGAGCCTTTTATTTTATTAATAGAACTTTCAAATTTCATATACAAATATAATTCTTTTGAAGAGCACCTAATCTACGCAGCCACCTTCTAGGAAGGATTCTATTTGAACTAGGCCTCTTAGTAGCCAATTGCAAATTATCATACTAATATTTGTAAGCTCCTATATAGCTTCTTTGTAACTTATCAATAATATCTCTCGGACATTCTACTGGAAGTGGCAATGTTGATTGATGTTCCATGAGCTCCATGTCGTCATTGCTCCCAGTGGTAAGTATCTCATTGTATTCTTCTTCTTCCCTAGTGGTTAATTTTTCAAAACCAAGATTTCTTCTTTCTGAATTAATCCAATCTCTGAATAATACGGAAATCTCTAGACTGTCCTCCGCTAATGAATGTCTATGATCTCCAATTTGAAATCTTGCTGCGCTAAAAGCACTCTCTAATGCTACTGATGATGCTTGAATAGCCAGGATATCTCAGGCCATAATTGGAAGTGTTGGAAAAGCCTTGCCATGCTCCCTCCACCATGACAAAAATTGTTCCTTGCCTTCTTCGTCTTTAATATTTTCCAATCCTTGATTAAGATAAGAATCAAGTTCATCATCAATAGAGGAATCAAAACATGTTATATCATCCATATCTTCCAATAAAACTTCTGCTCCAGACTTAGAAGTAGAAGGAGCAGTTCAGTACCAGTTGTATCCATAGATTTATATTTATCAAACATTGATATAGCATAAGAATATATGCTAGCTTGGCAATTTTCGAGAGATGGTTGTTCATTTTCTTGAATTTTTAAATTCTCATAAATTTTACGAATAAGTCCCTTTGCGCCTCTTAGTTTTGAAGATGGGTTAAGTAGAGTAGAAATTAAATAAACTTCGGGAATAGGGAAAAAAATACTTTTTAAATTTTAAAATTATTTCTTTAATGGTTGATGCATAAGTTGGATTTTTTTTATACTTACCAAATACAACAGAAATTCCACAAATATACCATAATATTTTTGTAATAGTAGGATAACATATACCAGAAAATTATTTTGTAGCATAATAAAAAAATTCTAAAAATTTACTAAGCTCTCTAATCTCATCCCAATCGGAATCAACAATTTGATCAACAGGGTAAGCATTATGCATATTAAATACCTTTTGGATAGGCACCCGATAATCATAAGCAACTGTAAGCATTTCATAAGTAGAATTCCACTTAGTACAA
>MU769237.1:69047-82818 GCA_026770625.1 Nicotiana glauca
GCCAACCCACCTCAAAAATCTGAATTTTTCCCATCACCTCCACAAATTCCCCATCAATTTCAGTCAAAGAATTCACAAACCCAAAACCAAAACTTACACGCAGCAGCGGCCAAGAACTCAGAGAACACCCCATCCCCTTCTTCGACCTTCAGTAATCGACCTTCTTTAACCATTTTCCAGTTTTCTTCCAGACACACGCACATACAAACAAAGAAGCTAAAAAACAGAAAATAGGGATTCTGGATAGAAATTTTGGGCAGAGAAGTTAGGAAGAGAAGCGAGGGTGCGGAATGCACATCATATTTTTGATTTTTCTCCCCTCCGATTCTGATTTTTGGATTAAAAATCATGGCGTTTGTTTGAGGTTTGGAAGTTTGCTGAATTTGGTTGTCGGTTTGAGGATCACCATGTCAAGTTCCGGTCGCAACTGTCCCTTTGTTTCACTCCATGTAACTGCTGGAATTTTTATTAATTGAAAGAAATTTCAGGTTTGATTCTCTCCTCTCTCATTATATTCTAATGTCGATCTTAATATTGTTTGCGTCCAAACTATGGTTTTTGCTGGATTTGTGATAGAAATTGGTTTGAGTGAATTCTTATTTTTCATATATCAGTGCTTATGTTAATATCTTTTAATTTCTTAATATTTGATTTTTGTGATTGTTTGGTATTTGGTATAAGATAATGACATAAATGAATTCTTTTCTGTTGATATTCAGTTGTTGAGGTTCATAGTTGGTTGTTTAGTTAAACTACATTCTTTTCTTATAATCTAAGAACACGGGTTTTGATCGAGCTCTTGTTATTGAGGCTCGCGAGTTGTTTGATGCAATGAAAGAGAGGAATGAGGTCGCTTGAGGTGCTATGATTGATGGGTATATGAAAATTTGTTGATTCAAAAATGGGTTTGAATTGTTTCTAAGAATGAGAAAGGAAGCTGATATGATAATGGAGCCTACTATACTAACAATCATGTTTGAAGCTTGTGGAAGATTTAGTAAACATCAACAAGGTTATCAAGTCAACGGAATGGTTTCCCGTTTGGGATTTGAATTTGATGTTTTCTTGGGTAGTTCACTGATCACTATACATTCTAGATTATGTTGTGTAGGTGCAGCTAAACGCGTGTTTGATTCAATGTTAAGGAAAGATTTCATTTCGTGGAATTCTCTTATTTACGCTTTTGTTCAAGCTGGAAATCTTGAAGAGGGATATGAGCTTTTCAAAAGGGCTCCGGAAAAAGATGTTGTTTCTTGGACAGCCGTGATTATAGGTTTTTCTGAAAAAAGGTTAAATAACTTTTGAACATTCGTAGTTTGCTTTAGGCATGCCTAAAATACCATCGTGATTGCGTACACGTTTCCGTGAAATAATTACGATTATAAAAACAAAACCGGAGTATGCGTTCGCGCAACTTTGGCCAAATTTTTCTTAATAATAATAAAGCGTTACTAATTGTGGACACATTCACATGACATAATTTTTGACGCGCCAAACAAATGGGTACACGTACGCGTGACCCGTTTCAAGATAATTTCTTAATTAAAAAAGGCTAAATGTACATAGGTTCTGAAATCAGTAATCAAACAATTTATTTAAGCCAAATATGATCAAAGAGACCGTGCTAGAACCACGGAAATTAGGAATGCCTAACACCTTCTTCCGGGTTAACAGAATTCCTTACTCGGATTTCTGTGTTCGCAGACCGTAAATAGAGTCAACTTCCTTGATTCGGGAATTTAATTGGTGACTTGGGACACCATAAATTATCCCAAATGGTGACTCTGAATTTAATAAATAATCCCATTTGGATTGTCACTTAAAATTGGAAAAAACTTCCTTATATCCCCTTTGGGTGGTAGAAAAAGGAGGTGTGACAGCTTTGAAGACTCTGCTGGGGAGCAAAACCCAGAATCTCTAGTTCGGGGTTCAAGAATTCGAGCGTGTTAAAATGATTTTTACTTGGCTTCATTTATTGTTAATATTACTATATTCTGTGAACCTTTTGTGCTGAATGCTATTTGTTTACTGCTTTAACATTATTTGAATTGTATATAACTGTCTTCTTACGCCACCCCTCTAAGTCTTCTGAAAATGGTGCACACGTTCGCGTGGCCCACTTTTTCTGTAGAAATTATACCAAATAGAATGAGGCTGGGCCAGCAACAAGGCTGGGTAGACTTTAGTGCTCCCGGTACGTTGCCCCCTCTTCGGCCCCAGTTGTCCGCTCGGGTAACCCAAGTCTAGAACACAACCCCAGGATTTAAACCTAGAAAAACACAACCTCGTGTCGGATCCCTAGTAGGAATATTTGTTTGCATCACGCGCATTTGACTTAGGGGACACAACATAGGGGTTGGGTCCGTCTAGGACAGGTGTACCCAAAATAACAGATCATCCGGATGCATCCTATATGCTATGTGAACATTTATTTGTTTCGGCTTGCATGCTGACCGGCTAGAAAAAACAAAGCAAAAGAAAAACCAAGAGTGATGTAGGAAAGGAAATAAAACACGGTTCTGAAAAATCCCTGGTATTTGGAAATGTCCCGAAAATCTGCCAAATTTTTTTCAAAAGAAGAGGAAAAGAAAGAGTCATCTCAATAGAGTCAATAATGTGTCATTTTCAAATGTGTCAAAACTAGCGAACTATGTGGGTCTGATTCTCACCGGATCTGAGACCAGTAAGCAAACTTAATCTGATTCTCACCGGATCTGAGAACAGTAAGCAAACTTAATCGGTTCCGGCCCATTTTTTTTTTTTAAACAAGAAATCCAAAAAAAAAATCTATTACTTGCTTCTTTAGAAAGCCTTTCTTTTTAGACCCCAATTTTTTTAAAAAAAAATATACAAAAATATTTTCTTTTAATTTCTTCCAAAATCCAAAAATATTTTCATTCTTCTTTCAAAAATTGAAAAGAAAATTTAAGATTCAAAAATATTTTCTTTCTTCTTTAGAAGTATTTTCTTTCGAAATTCCAGAAAAAAAATCGAAATTCAATAAAAAAGGAAAAAAATCTTTCTTCTTTAGAAGTCTTTATTTGTAAAAATGCTGAAGAAAAATCAAAATCCAAAAATATTCTCTTTCTTCTTTATAAGTCTTTCTTTCGAATAAATAAAATAAAAAAATTCAAAATCCAAAAAAAAAATTAGTTTATTTACTTTATCCCTGATCTTCCCGAACTACGCAAGATCTGATTCATGTTCTGATATGATACGTAGGCAACCCATATCAGGTTTGATCAACCAAAAAAATGAAAAAAAATGAAAAAATGAAAACAGAAAAAAAATGATGATAATAATAAGGACTGGCTGAGTCCATTCTAACGTGTCTTTTGTTTTGAAGTTTGAAGAAAGTTGAGGTGGTCGGTTTGTGGTAAGCTGGAAACACAAGATCCAAGGGAAAATGATAACTGACATCGAAGTTGTTACAAGTGCTCAAGAGGCTCAGGGTCAGAGGGTTCGACAAGAGTTTACTGTATTTGAGGAAAATAGAATACTGAAACAGCAAATGGCCAAAATGTGTCAAGTGTGGGCTAATGGCCAAGGACAGCCTTGTCATGAGTCACAATTTGCTACCCAGCAAGAGCAGTACCACTCTCCTGAGTACCACTCGAACTTGTTTGATCTTCCTGCAAAGATTGAGGAGTCTGCCCGAAATATGGCACAAGAAGAAATGACCCAAAAAGTGAAAAGCTTAGAACAACAGTTGAAAAACATGCAAGGGTTGGCAGGTCAAAGAGTATCGCCTTCAAGGATCTATGTATGTTCCCCGATGTCCACTTGCCGCCTGGTTTCAAGACTCCCAAATTTGAAAGGTATGATGGACATCGAGACCCCATAGTCCACCTAAAAATGTATTGCAATCAACTAAGAGGTACAGGAAGAAATGAAGAATTGTTAATAGCTTATTTTTAGGAAAGCCTTACGGGAGTAGCATCCGAATGGTATATGGATCAAGACACATCTTGTTGGTACGTCTGGGATGACATGGCACAGGCCTTTGTCAAACAGTTCCAATACAACATTGACATTGCCCCAGACCGCAATTCCCTTTCAAACCTGAAGAAGAAACCAAGTGAAAGTTTCAGGGAATATGCCATTAAATGGAGAGACCAAGCAGCTAGAGTTAAGCCACCCATGGATGACCACGAGCAAATCACTGTCTTCCTTCAGGCGCAAGAGCCATATTACTTTCGAAACATGATGTTCGCAGTTGGCAAATCCTTCTCGGAAGCAATCAAAATGGGAGAAATGGTAGAGAATGGCCTTAAGACAGGCAGAATTATAAGTCAAGAAGCTCTCAAAGTTGTAACGCAGGCTGTCCAAATTGAATCTGGTGACACGAATGAGAAGGTTGAAGAAATCATGATGACATCAGGGTCGAGAAGAGGTCCTAGGAGAACATCTCGAAGGTATGAGCAGCCTCCTCAGGTTTTCCATGACTTCCCTGAGCACTATTATCCACCTCAGAACCCTCAATACTCTGTTGCTACACCTCAGTATGTTGCCCAGCCACCAAATCACCCTAGAAGGCGAGCACCGCAAAATCTCCACCAGCCTCCACAAAACATTCAAGTGCCGTATAACCCACATCCAATCCAGGAGTATAGAAGGGAACAAAGGTTAAAAGATAATTTTACACCGATAGGAGAGTCCTATGCAAGCTTATTTGAGAAGTTAAAGCATTATGACATGATTGCACCCATTCCTCCAAATTGTGTGGACCCACGTGCAAGAAGCTTTGACCCTTCTAAAAGGTTTGAATACCATTCCAATGCCCAGAAAGCTGTTGAGATTTGAAGAGAGAAATAGAAAGGATGATCCAGGAAAAACTAATTGTGATCCAAGACAGGGACACCCAGAATATCATACAGAATCCTTTACCTGCACATGATGATGCACATTTTGTGGGGATGTTGTCCGGTGACATGGATTATGAGAATCCTCCCGGGAACTTTCCGACTGAAATTGGAGAATGCCATGGTGATTCTGATGAGCAAATATGTGGCTAAATGTCAAGGTTAGCAATTGAAAAGTCATTCTCTCCTCACTAGGAAGGAATCCTAGAAGTTTGTTTTGAAGTTTTTTTTGTTATCTAGGTTATTTCAGGATTATGATCCAGATTTTATTTATTTTATTGATTCAAACCTTTCTATCATTCTATTATGTTTGTATGAGTCATGTCTGTCTAATTTTATTGTTATTTTCATTATCCGAGTTATTTTAGGGTTGTAACTTGAATTTTAGGTTGCTTGTTTAGTGTCAAACCCTTCCATCCGTATTCATTAAAATACAGTTTATCCTTTCGTGTCATTTCATTCTTAGTTCTTTTCTCGCTAGTTCTAATGACATGACATGCATGTGGAAATTTTGGCCAGATCTTAGAAACTGATTTAATCTGGAATTGGATAACAGAAAAAAATACTTTTGAGGATGAATAAAGAGTTGAAGTACTTTGGAATTAAGGTCGAGTAAAATTCAAATCATTGTGAAAATTGGGCTTGAGGATGTTTAATCAATTGAAGTTTGTTGGAAAGTTTGACATTAAGGGATGGAAAGTGTCTTGTGACCACGAAACACTAAGAAGACAGACATGTTAATAAATGATGTGATTGCGACAGGATACTATATTTGGCATTCTCGAGACTGGGAGACCCTTTTTCTGCTACCCAAAATATTTTATACCCTTTATCACCCCTTTGAGCCTCTTTTATTTTCTTTGACCACCCTCTTTTGGAATCAAGTTTAGAGTCAAGAGTCAAAAACAAAAAAAAAGGAAAAAGAAAAAGAAAAAAAAGTCCATGTCCCAAGAGTACAAACTGGGAAAATTCTTAGAAAAGTTCAAATGAAAAAAATGAAGAAGAAAAGAACTGTCGAAGGTCCATGCCCTCAGAAGATAGAAGATGGGGCAACCAAAAGAAAAAAAAAGAGAAAAAAAAGAAAAGGAAAAAGACAGAGTAAATAAAGTTAAAAATGGTTAGGTTAGATGTTTGAACTACGTTAGACCTGATTCCATTAAAAAAGGATACGTAGGCCGGTTCGGTCCAACCAAATAAGAATTAAAAAAAATAAAGGAAAAGAAAAATCCCAAAAAAATCCCCAATAGCTGAAACTGGGGCAGAGATTTTATTTCACTTTTGAAAGAGTCGATTCCAAGAGTTGTAAGTCTACAACCCCTAATTTTGAGTCTACTTTGAGCCTTCATGCCGACCCTTCTTTCCAACCCTGTCCAAAAACCTTCCAAGTAAAGACCTCCTGATCAGCCTTCAAGAATGCCAAGGGATGCATGCAATGAGCAACGGCTGTCACGCGACATAGAACACTATCAAGTTGCTCACTCAAGAAAGCAGAAGAAATAGAAAAAATGAAAGAGTCTTGCTAGTGAAAACCCTCACTGTCACTGTAAGGCGACGGTAAGCAGAGATGAATAAATGAGAGAGACTTATTGGTGAAAACCCCTCAGGGCACCACTAGTCGAAAGTGAGTCGTGAAGCTGATGCAAAGGATTGGCATGAACAAGCCCGACTTCAGAGGTCATAAGAGTGGTAAAAGGGAAAATTGGATTAGTTTGATAGATCAGGCCGCTGAGTCCAAAATGCATGTCATGATCATTAAGGCTAGTCATCAGGAAAAAAAAAGAAAAAAAAGTATATTCCTTCTGTCCTTCCAACGGGGTCATTTCTTGTTAATACTTGTTTCTTTGCATCATTTTGTCCTTAACTCTGAGTCAGTCCTTGTCAAAACAAGCAAGAAAAGATTTCAAAATCTGCTACCAGCTTTTCAGTTGCACAAAGTAAATTTGGTCAGCACAATCAGTTGTTATTGTCAACATGCCTTAAGGATTCATGCAAAATCTTCCCCAAAAGACGCTTGTCAGCCTGCTTAGCGCAAGTGATGATAACTTGTAATTCTCTCTGACAAAAAAATTTCTCAAAAAGTAGGAAGTCATTTAAGATATCAGAAAAGGTCACCTGAGCGAAGATCTCCAGTTGGGATAAGGCTGATTGAGCCGCAAATACAAATGGTACTGGGTGTAAAATAATTAGAGTGGGTGCAGAATAAAAGTCTCTTGAGACCGATTCAAGTTGATCGAGCAAAAGCCAAGCTGCTCAATACTTAAGGCCACAAACTGACCACCACTTATAAACTGACAAAATTTTCTTTGTTTGAAACAGGAACAAGCAGTGCAAGGAAAGTGGTTCAAGAAAAAAGGAAAAAAAAGAGAAAAAAGAAAAAAAAAGAGCCGATATAGGGAAGTTTCTCAAATCGTTGGCTTTTATCTGGCTTACTAATGTGCATAAATTTTTCACTGCTCATCATATTTTTCCTCCTAGGATAAAAAGTCCTAGTCTGATGGATTTTCCTCCCAATAAACGTCTTAGTCTGATGGATCTTTCTCCTAAGATAGAAGACCAGTCTGATGAATTTTCTCCTAGGATATAAATCTTAGTCTGATGAATATTTATCCTAAGATAAAAAGCCCTAGTCTGAAGAATCTTTCTCCTTGGATAGAAATCTTAGTCTGATGAATCTTTCTCCTAAGATAGCAAAAAAGGGACCTAGTCTGATGAATTTTCTTCTAGGATCGAAATCTTAGTCTGATGAATTTTTCTCCTAAGATAGAAAACCTAGTCTGATGAACTTTCTCCTAGGATAGAAATCTTAGTCTGATGAATCTTTCTCCTAAAATAACAAAAAATGACCTAGTCTGATGAATTTTCTCCTAGGATCAAAATCTTAGTCTGATGAATTTTTCTCCTAAGTAGAAGCCCTAGTCTAATGAACTTTCTCCTAGGATAGAAATCTTAGTCGGATGAATTTTTCTCCTAAGATAAGAAACATAGTCTGATGAACTTTCTTCTAGGATACAAAATCTTAGTCTGATGAATCTTTCTCCTAATATAATAATTTTAAAAAAGTGGCCTAGTCTGATGAATCTTTCTCCTAAGATTAAAACCTAGTCTAATGAATTTTCTCCTAGGATAATATTTTCTTAAATAAAAGAGACAAAAGGAAGTCTAATTTGAAGAAAAAAAAGAGGGGTCAATTTTTAGTTTTCTTAAGTTATCAATGTTTAGTTTTCTTGAAATCAAGGGCCCCGCCTGGAGAATAGGGTTAGTCTTTACTTTAGTCAAGCTTAGTTTATAGTTTTCCGCAAGTTCAATCACGTTTAGGAGACGCACATCCTAGTCGAGTCATTAATTTTACTCTCATCATTGCATCCTCCATCAGCAGCGTGGGTGATTTATAGTTTTGCTAACAACTCACAAATCTTCCTAGTGCAAACTGGGGCAGAAAAATCTCTTTTGTTTTGTCTGTTTTGTTGTAGAATCAGGCGCCCACCTGGAGAACAAGAAAATAGCTCAAGTTTTAAGGGAAAGCCGGTCAAGTTTAGCAATCAGGCGCTCATCTGGAGAACAAGGGAAGACAGTTCAAGTTTCAAGGGAAAGCAATTTCAAAGGGAGACAGTCCAAGTTCAGCAATCAGGCTCCCACCTGGAGGAAAAGGGAAAGCAGTTCAAGTTTCGAGGGAAAACAGTTCAAGTTTCAAGGGAAAACAATTCAAGTTTTGAGGGAAGCAGCTCAAGTTTCAAAGGAAAGTTGTTCAAGTTTCAAGGAAAAGCAATGCAAGTTTGGAGGAAAAGCAGTGCAGGTGTACGAAATCAGGCACCCACCTGGAAGAACAAGGGAAAGCAGTTTAAGTTTCGAAGGGAGACAGTTCAAGTTCAGTAATTAGGCGCCCACCTAAAGAACAAAGGAAAACGCTTTAAGTTTCGAAGGAAAACAGTTCAAATTTTGGAAATCAGGAACCCTCCTAGAAAATAAGGGAATTCACTTCAGAATACAATTCAAGTCAGTAACAAAAGAATCTCGCGACAAGAATGCGAGTCAACAGTCCGAGATGATCAACGGAAGTTAGTCACAATCCAGAAAAAAATGACAAGAGGTGGATCACTCAAGACGTGACTGAAGTCACAAGCATGGTGTGTCCGGTTTTGATCCGAAAAGCTGAAGAAGAATGAACTAGCACCTGCAACTAGCAAGCGTCAAGGTTCAAATCCAAAGTCTGCATGAAGAACCATTTAAGACTCAAGATCAAGCTTCAGAGGACTTATAGATAGGAATCTTGTAATTCATAGTTGACAGGCTTAGTTAGTCTTTTTCATTTTTGATTTTGATGTAATAACAGGACCGTGGACCGGAACCTCGGTGGAATGGCACCTCGACCGGCTCTCCACCTCAGTATACTCCATCATCTCACTCACTTCTAAACTACACGTGGCCTGATTCCTTTATAACCAATGATATGTAGGCAGCTCAGATACCAGGGCTCGATCACATTCTCCTTCCTCTTAGTCTTTGGTCTCCCTAAATAAGGGTCGGGTCAAAAAACCTGTCTAGTCGTTCTTTGTTTGAAAATTCTTCGCATTCCCAGTCAAAGAGGGGCAGCTATAGACATGTGATTTTTGACCCTCCCCAAGATTTTTTATATTTTAGCATGTAAATATTTAGTTTAGGCCTAATATCGCTATTTCAACTAATTTTGACTCTTTTACTTTATTTCGTCACAAAATAAAAATTACAAAAAATTATTTTAGCTCACGTATCTTTCATAAATTTAAATAAAAAAATACAAAAATAGTACCTTATCTTTATTTTCATATAATCTTGAAAACACAAAAATAGTTTCAATATAGTTTAGTTCAATTAATTATGACTAGTTTTATATTTTGTAAGAAGAGTTAGTCTTCGGTTAGTTTGTCCCATTTTAATCTTGTAGTCCATTTTTTTAGTCTTTGGTCCAATTTTAAGGCCCAATAATACCAAACCCATATCCTTTAACCTAAGAACCCTCTCTATATAACCAAAATTAGCCTAAAAGTACCTAGACTCTAAGACGTAGACCCCTAATAGACTAGAGCGTCGTTCAACACCTAAAGATCCCCCCCCCCCTCCCCGCCAATCATTTTCTCTTCTTCTTGGAAAGAACCAGCAGCTATACCTTAAAGAAAACCTCACGCCAACCCCCCTCAAAAGTATGAATTTTTCCCATCACCTCCACAAATTCCCCATCAATTTCAGTTAAAGGATTCACAAACCCAAAACCAAAACTTACACGCAGCAGCAGCCAAGAACTCAGAGAACACCCCATCCCACCTTCAGCAATCGACCTTCTTCAACCATTTTCCAATTTCCTTTGAGACACACGCATATACGAGCAAAGAAGCTGAAAACAGAAAATTGGGATTCCGGACAGAAATTTTGGGCAGAGAAGTTAGGAAGAGAAGCGAGGGTATGGAATATTTCTGATTTTTCTCCCCTCCGATCCCGATTTCTAGATTAAAAATTATGGCATTTGTTTGAGGTTTGGAAGTTTGCTGATTTTGGTGGCCGGTTTGAGGATTGCCATGTCGAGTTCCGGTCGCAACTGTCCCTTTTTTCAGTCTGTGTAACTGCTAGAATTTTTATTAATTGAAAGAAATTTCAGGTCTGATTCTCTCTTCTCTCATGCTATTCTAATGTTGATCTTAATATTGATTGTGTCTATGGTTTTTGCTGGATTTGTGATGGAAATTGGTTTGAGTGAATTTATAAGTGCTTATGTTAATATCTGTTAATATCTTAATATTTGATTTTTGTGATTGTTTGGTGTTTGGTATAAGATAATAATATAAATAAATTCTTTTCTTTTAATATTCAGTTGTTGAGGTCTGTAGTTGGTTGTTTAGTTAAACTACATTCTTTTCTTATAATCTAAGCACACCGGTTTTGATCGAGCTCTTGTTATTGAGGCTCGGGAGTTGTTTGATATGATGAAAGAGAGGAATGAGGTCACTTAGGGTGATATGATTGATGGGTATATGAAAATTTGATGTTTCAAAAATGGGTTTGAATTGTTTCTAAGAATGAGAAGGGAAGGTGATATGAGACTGGAGCCTACTATACTAACGATCATGTTTGAAGCTTGTGGAAGATGTAGTAAACATCAACAAGGTTATCAAGTCCACAGATTGGTTTCCCATTTGGAATTTGAATTTGATGTTTTCTTGGGTAGTTCACTGATCACTATGTATTCTAGATTCTGTTGTGTAGGTGCAACTAAATGTGTGTTTGATTCAATGTTAAGGAAAGATGTCATTTCATGGAATTCTCTTATTTCTCCTTTTGTTCAAGCTGGAAATCTTGAAGAGGGATGTGAGCTTTTCAAAAGGGCTCCGGAAAAGGATGTTGTTTCTTGGACAGCCGTGATCACAGGTTTTTCTGAAAAAGGGTTAAACAACTTTTGAACATTCGTAGTTTGCTTTAGGCATGCCTAAAATACCATCGTGATTGCGTACAAATTTGCGTGACATAATTACGATTCTATAAATAAAATGGGAGTATGCGTTCGCGCAACTTTGGCCAAATTTTCCTTAATAATAATAAAGCGTAATTAATTGTGGACGCCAATTGCTCCCCTTTTCCCAGACTCATCTCCAGAATCCATAAGAACCTGGAGATTGAGCCCATTTTCATTAACAGGTTTTTTGCATTTTGCAGGTTCATGGAGCTCACTTGATCAACTGGTACAGTTTCTGTTGGTGGTATCAACATTTCCAATGCTCATTCTGCTGAAACTATATCAGTTGAGCCAAGTCTCTCCTTTCATCTACACACACACATATATGCAGATCCAACAACCACAGCTACAGGCCAACACTATCACCCAGTCAACCCAGCAGGAACAACTGTGTATATAAAAGGATCTCCCTTGTGCATCAGATGTTCTACCATGCTCAGCACTCACGGATTGGATTTCTACATCAAGAAAAGGCTCAATTTTTGGCCCACTCTCTTCTGTCAAATATACCTTGCAGTAGCAGCACAGCTCATCTCCACCTAGAGAATTTTTGTCAACTATCTTCCATTTGGCTTTCCTTGACCTCAATGTCAAAGCTAAGTGGAAGATAGTCCCTCTTTTGATGTGGTTTATGTACCACCCTTCATAGACTTTTTCTACACGTGTAATGTATGTAGTACATGTTGTACATGGAAGAAAACATTACTATCCTTTTGCTTAGCTCACATAGGTTTACTTATGCTTTTGTGTATAGTTGACCTAGGCTTACCAAAACTATATTTTGTACCACCAATTGGCTATCATTGTTGGATAAACAATTGGTTCCTCCTTACAGGTCTAACATACCATAGTGTTCAGGTGCCACTTGGTTTCCATATGTGGATGACCAAGTGCATTTTCATTTTATATGTGGAGGTAAGGTTCATGTCCCCCTCCACTTTTGCTGTATTATATTTCTTATCTATAAAAATCAACCCTAGGCACAATGCCTAGTGGATTCAGTTAAAAAAAATTGTGGACACGTTCGCGAGACATGATTTTTGATGCGCCAAACATATGGGTACACGTACGTGTAACCCGTTTCAAGATAATTTCTTAATTAAAAAAGGCAAAATGCACATAGGTTCTAAAATCAGTAATCAAACAATTCGTTCAAGCCAAGTATGATCAAAGTGACTGTGCTAGAACCACGGAACTCGAGAATGCCTAATAACTTCTCCCAGGTTAACAGAATTCCTTTCCCAGATTTCTGTGTTCGCAGACCATAAATAGAGTCAAATTCCATGGTTTGGGATTTTAACCGGTGACTTGGGAAACCATAAATTATCCCAAGTAGCAACTCTGAATTAAATAAATAATCACGTTTTGATTGTCACTTAAAATTGGAAAAAACTCCCTTATATCCCCTTCGGGTGGTAGAAAAAGGAGGTGTGACAGTCCAACCTCTAGACTAATAGGTAGTGACGAACGTAACCATAACAGTAATTAGATATAAGCAGTGCAGTAAAGTAGACATGCTATTCTTTCAGGAATACGTCTCAACGGTGAAATATATACAGATCTAAATAATGTAAAATATAAAGCTCAGTTAACTCTGCATGACAATGCACAGAATGTATGAAATGCACCATGTGCTACCACTCTCAAGTGCTCAACCACTCGGTACTGCATATGGCCATCCAGCTTAGGGAAATCTATCCCGGAACATATACAATGCTGACTGCAAGTCACCCAGTACCGAGGAACAAGGATAATCCAACCATGGGGAGAAATCCATCTCTAGGTATATATATACACATATACACACTCAACCACTCGGTACCGTATCCCATGCGGCCCGGGTAAATCCATCCCAGAACATACTCAACAGTGACTAGACGTCACTCGGTACTGATGAAAAAGGGAAATCCATACCTATGGAAAAATCCATCTCCATATACAATACTTCGGACAAATCCATGTCCGGGGAAATCCATCCCTTAATAATATCATCCGCGCTCACTGGGATGTGTAGACTTCAGAGAGGCTCCTTTCAGCCCAAGCGTTATAACAAGCCAATGAAGGCATAATAATTAATCTTCTGCAGAGTGCAACCCGATCCCATAACTGTCACTCGTAATCAGGCTCTCGGCTTCACTCAGTCATCACTCTCCAATCTTACACAACAGTCTCACAATGCCATGAAATTAGCCCGAAATAATGATATGATGTGCCAAATAACAACAACCGAGATTGAGACATGATATGATATGCATGAACAAGACTAGGTAAAGAATATCAGTGAAACTAATGAGATGACAACAAGAAATGACCACTCGGGTCTCAACAGTATCAGCATGATGCCCGAACATGGTGTCACACCTCTTTTTTCACGGCGCTTAGACATACTCCCGGCGAAAGGGATATATAGATATGTATAAGCGTAAAA
>MU769243.1:7689-18992 GCA_026770625.1 Nicotiana glauca
AAAAGATCCTTTATGCTGTTTGCAAAATCATGATGTTTGGTTCTTTTAAAGTCCTTTCATTAATCAAAATAGATTAAAAAAAAAAAAGAAATTTCCTTGTTAATAACTGAATCTTGTCTGTTCAAACAATTTCTTACTCTAGGTTGAAGGCCTGATATGAGAAAGCATAAAGATGTGCGATCATATTGAGTTCAACTATCTCGTCTTAACCCTTTTGCTGAAGTATAAGAAAAAAGGCAAACAAGAATTAGGAGTCTCTTGGAAAAAGGAGGAAAAACTTGCTGGTTTAATTTTCATCTTCACCTATGGAAGTTGTAGTCTTTCCCTTGTTATTTGGTAAGACTGGAAATGAGGTGATAATCTTATTTGTTAGGCACAGCAATGGTTGAAAAAGCTGATGAAATTGATTTGCAGATGGTTACTTTTTTCACTTAAACAGGGAAACCTGTCCTCTCCTTTTCAGCTTTTAGCCGTGCCTAACGTAGTGTAAGTTTATGCTCAGGTATCTGAAGAGTCTTAAAGAGGTAGTATTACCTGATTTCACTTTGTCGTTGAAGGCTACACAGAGGAAGGCTAGATAAGTACTGCAGCAAAACATTTACTTGGATCACTTGAAATATTGTAAAGCAGACTATAGAGAACTTCCACTGACCCTACGGTTGCAAAGCAAATTTGGTAATTGGTCCGAGGATGCATCACGCTTCTGCTTCTCGTGTATCTCAACTGTATTTTTATCATGGTATGACACGCGACAGCATGTCCTGTGAGGAAGTCTTTCCGGGGATGAAGGTAGAAGTTGTGAACTATTTATGGGAAGATATGCTGCCAAGTGATGATCTGTTATATGTCCAAGGGAGAACAGGTTGTGTGCAAGACATGTAAACTTAGGTTTAAATCATTTGTATAGATGTTGGAAATCTATTCAACTCTCCTTCAATTGTAAATTCTTACGTTTCATTCGAACTTGGCCTAATATCTTAACATAATACAAGTTTCAACCAATCAACGAGAAGGTTAGTTTTCTCTTGCTACCAAAGGCCTATTTTTAGTTAGATTTCAATCATGCATGAGAAATATATTTTAAGGTTATAATTAAGTTTCACATCTCTTAAATTTTGAATCAGAAACATTTTCGTTTTTCAAAATCCAACTGCCATGTATCCAATCTGCTTCAGAATAACCCCTTTCATAACAGGAAGGCAAGTTATTTGTTGTACGAAACGTTCATATTCCCCGATTACTACCATTTTTAATTAAAAAACAACCATGCATCGAAGTATAATTTCATTTAAATTTCAGTTTTAACAAAAAGTTGTTATATCATAGATGGTTCCTCCTTTTTAACAAAAACTTCAATCACGACTCCCATTCATTAGCTTGTTTGGATGGTTGTTACCTATTGTATTGTATCGTACTTTAAATATAATGTTTCTTTTGATTGTTACTTAAATTTTACCGTATTGTATCGTTAAATCCGTCGTTACATAACAATGAAATCCACTTTATGTAACGATCGATTTGGTGTGGTCGCATCGTTACCTTGTCCTTTTCTTTCAATTTCATCCTTTGTTATTATTAAATTATTTTATTTTATTATTTACCCTACCTTTTTATATACCGTATCATAATTTTCCGTTATAATATTGCAAGCTTATTCATCATATTACTGGTGCATGATAACATGAAACGACGGTAAAACGACACAATCCATCCAAACATTGTATTTATCAAACGATACAGTACAGTAAAATACAATACGATACGATACATTATGAAACGATATAAAACAACCATCCAAACAAGCGGTAATCGAGAAATAAAAGAAATTGAGAGATGAGAGAATATATATTTCAGAGCTTGAGACAGGAGTGAGAGTGAATTTTTTTAAACTTTGCTACTATATATCATCAAGCTTCTGCTACTTCTCTTTGCCTTACTCTTATTCAAACAACAAATATTCTATATTCCAATACAAGTAAATTAAATCTTTTGAATTTCAATATTTTCCCTAAAAAAGTAAAAGTAAAAGTAAAAGAGGGAAACATTATATTATTTTGAAGAGAGTTCATGAACTGGTGGGCCAGTAGGAAGACATTTACTGTTAAGACAAGCAGCCCAAGTATGAAAACAACCAATTCCAGGAGTAGTAGAGCAGCAGGAACAATTTAAACCCATATAATTGAAGGGTACACATCCTTTGGTAGTAGAGTTACTCTTTGGAATCACAGGGATCGGACCATCTTGAGGTCTACAAGGGTCTTTTGCACCTGCCATGTCATATATACGAAGTTGATCCATCAATATAAAACTATATTGATTCTGTAAAAATTACAAGTATATAATAACTTACAATGAATCCTTATTTATTATTAAGGGACTATTTTGTTAACATAAAATAAAAGTAAGTGTAGAAATGTGATATGTTTTGCACTCTTTTATATATAGCAAATAGGAAAGTTATGAAATAATTTTAGTCTTGTAGAAGTGGTGGGATTTTTGAAGGAATGTTTTCTTTTTTCCTTTTCAAGAAATATCGTCATGATAGGATAATATTCATGGCCATCACAAAATCATTCAATTTAAAGACTTAACCTTATTTTTCTTTTTTATTTTGGAGGAATTCAGATTTGACGAGATGTGAGAATGATGGTTCATTTAAATAACCAAAATAAAAAATTAAGCTCTACCTATTCCTTTTTTCGGTAGAAGAGTTTTAAAATACAATAACGGCTCAATGCAACAACAAAAATCATAACAAAAAGGCGCATTGACTCTAAAGTTTCTTTTTCTTTAAGTCTAGCAACGTCATAAATATTAAAAATGCAAAAATAAAATAAATTAGGAGACTTTTATTTTGATTCTATTCTCTATAGGGCTTTTAAATCAAACCAAAATATACACTGACAAAGAAGTACGCCTTTGTACAAAGAATTTAAATCTTACCAAAATGGACCTCAAAACAAAATATGTATACCTTCGTATAGAGCCAGAACAGTAAAAAATACACAGCAAAGCACAAAGAAACGAAGGGCCATATTGAAGTGGTGCACAGCGAGTTGTATATATGTGGGTGAATTTTCAACCTTTTTATAGATATTTGAACTTGTTGTTTCTTCAACAATCTTGGTAACAAGATTTTTGGGAAGCTAAAGCAAATTGTGTAAATTTATGGATAATAAAATTATTTCCATATATGCATTGTAAAATTGGAAAGGATATCACATTCACACCTTGCAACTAATACCTTTCTTCATTTGGTGTAGCAACTTGCCTACTCTGCAATCTGTCTTAACAAAATGTCACCATCATTATTGACTTTTAAAGGTTTACTAAAATTAGTTAAAAGTAACAAATGGTACATATAATCTACTATCAAAAAGTAACAAATGGACACAAAATCTACTACCATTTAAAGGTTAATAATATATACATACAACGCATATACGAATGTACATTACTAGGCTGCACATATAATCATCAAATCTAAACTACTTGTAAGTTAATTGCTCAACCGGTTATGAAGAAGATGATTGTGATTTTTGCTACGACGAAACTAAGAAACAAATAAGAAATCAAGGATGCAAAGCAAGCAAGCAAACTCTTAGAAGAAATTTAATGAGATAAAAATATTTCGGGGTTATGAGATTAATGTCTCTCCTATTGTGTTTTTCCGGTTGATTCAATTATTTGATGTATCTAATTTGTTGGTTAGCAAGATTTAATATGCATCTGAAGTTCTTTCAACACTTCACTCACCTATTCAAGCCAACCTAATACTATACATTTATAGAATCAGAGTTAATAAGAATACACACACACACACACACATACACACACACAAAAACACACACACACACACACACACACACATACATATATATATATATATATATATATATATATATATATATATCCTGTAAAAATAACCAAGTAAGGCAACTAGAATATGTCTATCCTAATTGCGAATCTATTCTCTGATGCCCCAAATTCAAGAACTTATTCTATTTAATCTTATATGCAACTATAGTTTTCAGTTTCGAGTTCAACTATAAATTTGTAGATAGTATTCTATTGTTAGCTATGTCGTAAAATAATTAAGTGCAAAATTGAATAAATAAATTAATATAATAATTCCAGCAATATAATCAACCATCAAACAACAATAGCCAATAACAACCCATAACCCCAGAATAATGGGGTTCTTAGATACTTATGTGCATAACATCAATCAAAGTATTATTTTTACACATAAAAGCTATGAATACTAGATGAATGATGGAAGAATAGATGAAATTCAAGCTCCGTTTATGTTTCTAAGCCTTTTCCGCCTTCAAAATATGACAAACTCCTCACAAATCGCATTTAGGGGATACTTATAGGCTAGGATTGAGGTCTCCAAGTCCAAAACCAAATAAAAAATACTTAATCCGCGGACCGGGAATGGGTCCAGGAAACTAAGCCCACGAGGCCTGGACAGGGGCATGCTAAAGACCTCGCGGCACGAGGTTGGTCGCTAGCTTCACCTTTCCAAGAGCCATGCGTCGGTTCTTGGTCTTCTCCAATTTTTGCCTTTTTGTGTCTTTGTTATGTATTTTCAGCGTCCTTATGTGCAACTTTTACTTATTTTCATCTTCCAACGATCCTACGCATAAAAAAATAATTCAATTAAGCTCAAACATCATACATATCAGCATGAAACACACAGAAATGTAAGGAACTAAAAACATACATTTATAGCCAAATATCAGTACCCCACACTCTAACGTTGTTCGTCCGCAAGTCAATCAACAATTCATAATCGAAGCTCACTATACCAATGACCATGGTTGATAGCAACAATTAAACTCTAGCATATGCATTCAAAATACACTTCCTTTTTATTATGCCAAACTTGAAAAATATTCAAACAATGATAACATGCTCATAACACTCCTAGCCTAAAAAAGCAACTCAATGTCAGAGTGCACTCACGGCTTGAACACCCAACATCGTAGAGAAGTCTAATAACGTTACCTATCCCTCGTAAAATTATGGGACCTCACAACAAAATCAAAGAGAACGAGTGGCCCCCACACATAATGTCATGATAAAATATAATTTAAGGGCTCACATGCATCAAAAAAGTCTCTCGCACTCTCAAAGAAGTCACACGCATGCAAAAGATACCATAGGCTTTCCCTTTAATATACATATCTACTAATGTAGGCTCGCTCAATCTAAAATCAATTAGGATTTTTTTATGGTTGTCATGTAGTCTAAGGGATGGGCAGGATATATTTTAGGAATAGTGGCTAATCCTCCTAAGTACTTTAAAACATTGCAAAATTAACTTTAAGCGCATATTTCTTCAACCCGACTTCATTTCACAAATAAGATCACCCAAAAAAAAATATTCCCTTGTTCTTTAAGCACTACTTTAATTCATACGCCACTAGCAAGACAAATGTCAATTTGTTTATCTACACTCTTTTTTTCTCAGATTTTCTTTTCTCTTTTTTCTTTTCTTTTCAACATAATTTTTTTTTCTCGCTAGTGGTGTATCTCTTATAATACAAGTGCACATTTCTTTCTTTCATTAGTTCCACTCAAAAGCCACCCAAGTTCCTTCCTTACTATTTCTAGTGCTCATTCTACAATCAAAGTACTTTAAGAGATAAAAAGATCAAAATAATGTCAATTAAGAACAAAAAGGGTATAGACTCGTAATTTGGGTGTCAATTAAAGTGTATATGCTCAAAAGGGTAAACTAAGGATAATCAACGAAGGCCAAAAATTATTTTTCAAACCGAGCATCACCTAAAATTTCGCATCATTTTACATGTTGGGCAAGTTCTAGACGCAATTACAATGACATGGACTACACAAAAATCTCTCTACACATGACGCATAACTCACTAAAGATGGTCTCATTCCGACTCTCAAACTAATGCAAGTTTTCACGGAGCCACAAGATACTAAGCATTAAGCATAAAGTAAACACAAGTCAAGAAAATAAGACATATACGTCATAAAACATGTTATTCAATCAAACAAGGCATCATTGACAATTTCAAAATACATGGAAGATACTACACATGCCAAGTCTAAATATGCTACTATCAAACAAATCAAAGGCGTCTAGTTTCATCATTCTTCCTCCTTTTATTCTCTAATCCTAGTCTACTCTAAAAAAGCTACTACCCGGTTCAAACAATATTCAATAAAAAAGAAACGAGGCACAAAGAAAAATCACGAGGGAGTATTACTACATAAGAAAAATTAAAAGATATATTTTTAGATTTTTCTATTTTTTGTGTGTTTTTTTTTTGTTAGACTTTAATACCTCGTGAAAACTATCTAGGAGATCCATAGTCAGGAAAAGTCTAATTTTTTCTATTTTTCTATTTTATTTTTTTTTTCGAATTACACTACTACTAAAATAAACTAAAAATATCACACTACCTTTTTTTCTTCTCCCAGTATGTATTTATGTAATTAATCAATGCCAAACTAGAGGGGGGAGGGGAAACTAATCTAAAGCTAGACTAATAAAAATAAAAATAAGAAGCTAAAAGATACTAATACACTATTTACACACCATGAGAATTCTCTACCCCACACTTAAAGCATGCAATGTCCTTAGTGCATAGAGACAATTAAATCAAGAAGGGTGGTAAGGAAACTCCCTAGTCACTACTCTTCATCCTCCCCATCATAGAATGCTTCTTCAGCCCTCTTTCATTTATCATCATCAGCTCTATCATCATCATCATCATGATCATTGCCCTCTACCTCGGGCTATTGTGGCTCGGGCTCTAAATGCTCGGGTGTGTTCATATCTTCATCCTCAGGCAACCTCTAACCTTCACCCAACCCAACCAAATGATGATCATGAACATTGAACGATAACGCTCATTCATGTGTGCTCGCTCCTCTAGAGTAGATGACCGCCCACTAATATAAAATTGCATGTCGAGCATCTCATAGAAGTGGGCCATGAAACTATCATCACGATCCTAATGCTCGATACTGGTAAACATAAATCCATCATCATCTTCCTTTGCCTATATGGTCATAATATCGGTCCCTCGGAGTGACGTTGGGATGATCATGTCAAATTTCCGCTCCTCGTTCACCTCCTCCTTCCTCAGGTATTGTGTCAACACATTTCCAAAGAACAATTTATCCACCTTATCACTTCTCCTCACCTGCGCTATTTAGTGGCATATCAAATGACTTGCGTTCACCTTTTGGCCCGTCATCATGAAGTACAACAAGCATGCTCTCTCACACCCAATATGGGTATCGTGATCAACAACCTAGTATTGATCAATTGTAAACATACTTTAGCCACCAAATTCATCTTTTTCTTTGGTAATTTTATATGGCGGTGAGTCCTCTTATCAAAGACCCAAGCAGAAACATAATTGACATCACACAAGGTGTGTTGATCTCCTGATAAATTGGTCGGGCAATGAAGTTTCCCAATAGATCATGCATGACACCAGTTTCCCCCAAGTGAGTATAAAGGGCAGACGTAAAGATATCGATAAACCTCCCATGAATTGGCACTAACTGCTCCTCATCTTTGGATCCCATCCAGCATAGAACTCAGGAACTAGGCTTACATTGATGTCACCCGGGTTCCTGAAGGCATAGATCAACCCAAACTCATGGATAAATTTCTAAATTTCTGGATGCTTAGATCACAACTGGTGCTCCTCCACCCCTAAGTCCGGATGCATGTGCCTGGGATTACAAATCTTGTACCACTTCTTAGTCAATTGGGGTATGCTCTTGAGCCCATATTCACGCTCACCCCTAGGTCTTGGTCGTGAGGCTTTCATAGATGCAAGCGGTGTAAAATATGCCTTTCTCTTAGTGGGAGGGGTGTGGGGGTTGTAATTTTTCCCTTGAATTTTTCCGTAGGTTGTGCATTTGGTTTTGAACACACCATTTTGTACCTTTATATGTTCATGTTAGTCAACTCGGAGGGTCATGCATCAAAACAAATATGATCCTAAATGCCCCACACTTAAGAATTTAGCATATGGTTGTCAAGAAAATCGAGGCTACTCAGATTTCACCTCGTTAAATTAAGCATGAGTGTATTCTCAAGACAACTACTTCATATGGAAAAATAATGTGTGTACCATATTTTAACCACTTACTCTGGATCCAGTGAACCAACCAAGACTTAAATTTCATGATAGATAAGCTTACAAATCACTAGTGTATCAATCCCGAAGACTCGGGCTTCAATTGGGGCAAAAATTGCTTTTGGGGCATTTTAGCAAACACTTGGTGTGCTCTAGTTAGGATGAAGCTTTAGTGTGGATGAGGAATTGCCTCACCCTCCCATATTGTCTTGGGATTTGAGTGTAAACACTCTTTTAAGAAATAAGAATATCAATCCTATAGGGTTCATGGGACTGGGACAACCATGCACAATTTTACCATTCAAAATATTCATAAAGGTTGCATATTTTAATTTACTTCCAATAATCCCCAATAAAAAGAGAGAGAGATAAGAGACCATACCTTAGATGTTGAAGAAATGATGAGTGATATTCAATTAGTGTTGTGATTGGTATGTATGTGAGAGAAAAGGTTGTTGAGAGTTTTTGAGTGTGTGTGAGAGAGAGAGAGATGATGGGGGGGCTAGTAGTGAGTTTTAAGCTTGGGGCTTTTGGGATAGTGATTTAAAAGGGGTTGGTGTGTATAAAAAAAGGGAAGGAAAATATTACTTGACCCTGCGATCTTGGACGCGAGGCCCTTCATGCAATGGGGTCAACGACGTATGGGATGGGGCAAGGGGAAATCGGGCGGGCGAGGGCTATCGTGAGCCTGATCTTGCGCCTGGGCAAGTGGCGCCAGGCTTGGCACGAATGGTGAGGGGTTTCGTGAGACAAAGGTTAATGCGAGCTACTGCTTACGCCTGGCTAAGCGACGCCATGCCTATAGCGAGATCCCTACCTCGCAGGGCGGGGCCCGAAATGCACACAAGTGGTTTTTTGTCCATTTTTGGACTTCTTTATGTGTTTTGATCTCCCTATTTCACCCCTGATCATATCAGTCCATTGGATTGCACTCATGACTGTTTAAACACCAAAAATCAACACATTAGTACCTCAAAATAAAAAATAAAAATCTAACTAAGTTAAACTACTATATGAATTGGGTTGCCTCCCAACAAGTGCCTTAGTTAACGTTATGGCATGACGTTTACAATGTCACCATGAGTTTCCTCCCACGAAGTGCTTGATTTAAACTCGCGGCATGATGCAAAATGTTCCTTCATGCATCCACCAAGTTTATCGAGGTTTTGTGATGATGAACCCCCCACCCCAATAATGTTCAACTATTTGACCAGTGGCTAAGAATGTTCCCCTACTTTCAAGATCCCATAACTCAATAGATCCATGCTTCGTAGCACATACCACTTCAAATGGACCTGACCATCTAGACATAAACTTCTCATAAAAGAGCTTCAACCTTGACTTCAAACTAGACATCCGAGCATAGCACCTCAAATAGCGGCACCAAGATATTCCCTTGGAGCAATAAGTTCGACTCTGCGGGAACCGCAATGAAGCAAGATCGCCCCTCGGCACGCACCGTTGAGTTGGTGAGACCTTCTTGAATCATACGGACGTCATCAGGATCCAAGTCGGACTCGGACTCGTATCTGTCTCCTCCAGCATCACTTCCTCCTCCTGCCGCCCGCGAGGTCGAGGCACCCGCCATAGCCTCCGAAGGAGTGCTTGGTTCACTAACAATAACAGCCGCTGAGGAACTACCTCCCATCTCAACGACTAGAACCACCAACTGAGTCACCGAAGCGACAGTATCATCATGGCCTAAGCCAACCGGGCCAACCCCCACTATTTGTCCGCCATCAAGGCTAGACGCCGCAGCCACACTCCTCTCCGTATCTGCTGGGGGAGTCCAAGTTAATCACCCAGGAGGAGCCGGCATGAACGCAACCCTCCGCCTTACCAACGGCCTCTCCTCATCCTCCTCCAACTCATTTAAGGGCGATTCCGCCCTAGGACGCACAGCTCCCGACGTCCCCTCGACCCGAAATGCAGCCCGTACTGGAGAATGAGCTGCTGAAGATTCAACCGATGCTGCCCTCGGTACTGGGCACAGCACCGTTGTTGCAATAAGCCGAGAAGTCGCGCCAGGCCTACGAAAGGCCAGCTGAGGAGCCCTGACGCGGCGTGCCCTTCCTGATCGCAGAAAAACGAAGTTAGTAAATAGAGTCGAAACAGAACGAAAAAATAGAAATTGAATTCTCACCAGCTGCGGGCCTACGACCATGCCTCGCCAGAAAGACGCCCATGTGCGTATCCCCGCTGTATGGGGGAGTATGGCCTCGACCCACTCGCGTATCCAAGGCAATGGGGCCGGCGGCGACCTGTTGGCTACAAAAATGACACGAGTTAGCGCTAATGATCACGAATCATAAAGAGGGGAAGAAAAGGAAATTCAACCACTAAAGACCTTACGTGCATGGTTCCAAGCCTCTGGGAACCCAGTAGCATCCGCCACCAGATGCCTAGTCCTGATATAAAAGAAATGCTCGAAAGTGCGAGGTTCGACCTCATCATCCAATCTCATGACCAGGCCCCTCGACCCACGAGGGCACGCCTGAATCATGGTGCCACGGACTCTCTGGGGAGCGTAGAGACTAAGCACATGCTGCAGCATGACCTCCCTACGGGCCAATTCCGCGTACTTGATGAATATGGCAAGCAACTTGTAAAGAGAATGAGCAAGATGACTCAGGCATACCCCATAATATCGATAGAAATCTACCACCAGCATTGGGAGCGGAATCTTAAACCCCAACCTGAAGGGATAGGCATAAAAAATACAGTATCCCCTGCGGTCGGTGTGGACCCTCTCCTCGCTTCTAGTGAGAACGATGTCTGCATGGATGGGGATGACCCCCTATTCCCGTAATCGGGCCACCTGATCGGTGCGGACTCAACCCTTGGGAAGAGTGGGCGCTAATAACTTTTACCCGATAGTGGTTTCGGGGTCAATTTCCTCAGGGAGCTAGTTATGTGAGTTGAGTATTTGTGAAGTCTAGGAAGGTGTTTTGGCCCCTAATTTTGCTTCTATCATTTTTGGTTTATCCACTAAATTTATCAAATACAATTGTAAACTAAATTAAGCTAAGTAATGATGCTATTTATATGCAATAAGAGAAAATCACTAGGGTTGTAGCACTTGCCTAGGTAACTAATTAACGGGTATAGAATTCTAATGCAAGGATGATAATTTAGGAAAATATGGATAACCGTTGCACTTAGCAT